>JALGBA010003988.1:0-69556 GCA_023970755.1 Azemiops feae | reverse complement strand
CTATCTATCTATCTATCTATCTATCTATCTATCTATCTATCTATCTATCTATCTATGCCAGAGGTAGGTAACCTTGGCTCTTTTATGACTCGTGGACTTCAACTCCCAGAATTCCTGAGCCAGCCACGCTGAGGGGAAAGGGAGAGGTTTCCAAGCTGAGCCATGCTGGCTCAGGAATTCTGGGAGTTGAAGTCCACGAGTCATAAAAGAGCCAAGGTCGCCTACCCCTGGTTTAGACACACCCCTTTGGGCTTCGGGGTCCATAAAGATCAATCTGCAGCTTCGCCCGCATTGCATTTAATGTTGAAAGAAGGAGTCTGATTGTACATCATTCTCTGTACAGGTAGTCCTCGACTTACGACCACGATTGAGCCGGACATTTCTGTTGCTGTAAGCGGGGCCGTTGTTAAAGTGAGTTTTGCCCCATCTCGCCACGGGTCTAAAGGGAATCCCTGCGGTTTCTAAGTGAGCCACATGGTTGTTAACTGAATCGGGTTTCCCCCTTGACTTTGCTTGTCAGAAGGTCGCAAAAGGGGATCGCATAGGAGTGACATGTGATAAATAGGAGTCATAAATAGGAGTCAGTTGCCAAGCGCCTGCATTTGGACCCCGGAGAGGCTGCAACGGTCGCAAGTGTGCAAAACGGTCATAAGTCACTCCGTTGTAGCTTTGAACGGTCGCTAAATGAATAGTTGTAAGTCGAGGGCTGCCTTTACATTTCAGCATTCCTGGTGGTTTTGCCTTGCTTTAAAATTATTTTCAGGTCATTTTGCTTTGTCCAGTGCCTAAAATGTATGTAACCAGAAAAGGTAGAAGGCAAGACTTGGAACTTAACAGGTGTGATGTTATTTAATCTTGGTCTTCTTCTGCCCCCTGGTGGATGAGAACAAAATTGCTCAATGAATAAATAGCATGAAAATAAGACTTGGGAGGTGTCTTGAGTAACTGGGGCTGGGTTCTTATTTATTTCTTTTGTCCCATTGTGTATATGAACAAAGCTGCTCCAATTTTCATCCTTAAAGGTCATAAACATCCAAAAGGTTGCATTATAAAAGTGATATTGTATGCAGTATGCATATTAGTATTGCAGGTTAACTCTGCCCACAGCCTGGAGTTTGATCCTGTCCGGCTCAAGGTTGACTTAGCTGTCCATCCTTCAAGGTCAGTAAAACAACATGCTGACTCTGTAAACTGCTCAGAGGGCTGTAAAGCACTGTGAAGTGATATATAAGTGCTCTTGCTATTGTTCTACTCTATCTATTTCTCTATTGTCTATCTTTCTACTTCTCTATTATCTATCTATCTTTCTACTTCTCTATTGTCTATCTACTTATTTATTATTTATTTATCTATCATCATCACCCATTCTATATCTGGTGGTGCAGTGGTTAGAATGCAGTATTGCAGGTTAATTCTGCCAACTGCCAGCAGTTTGATCCTGACTGGCTCAAGGTTGACTCGGCCTTCCATCCTTCCGAGATTGGTAAAATGAGAACCCAGATTGTTGGGGGCAATATACTGACTCTGTTAACTGCTTAGTGTTGTAAAGCATTGTGAAGCGGTATATAAGTCTAAGCGCTCTTGCTATTGCTCTGTCCTCCCTATCTATCTATCTATCTATCTATCTATCTATCTATCTATCTATCTATCTATCTATCTATCTATCTATCTATCTATCTATCTATCTATCTATCTATCTATCTATCTATCTATCGTCTATCTATCTATCTATCTATCTATCTATCTATCAATCTATCTATCTATCTATCTATCTATCTATCTATCTATCTATCTATCTATCTATCTATCTATCTATCTATCTATCTATCTATCTATCTATCCTATCTCATCCTCTCTCATCTATTTATCTTATCTACTATCTATCTATCTATCTATCTATCTATCTATCTATCTATCTATCTATCTATCTATCTATCTATCTATCTATCTATCTATCTATGCCAGAGGTAGGTAACCTTGGCTCTTTTATGACTCGTGGACTTCAACTCCCAGAATTCCTGAGCCAGCCACGCTGAGGGGAAAGGGAGAGGTTTCCAAGCTGAGCCATGCTGGCTCAGGAATTCTGGGAGTTGAAGTCCACGAGTCATAAAAGAGCCAAGGTCGCCTACCCCTGGTTTAGACACACCCCTTTGGGCTTCGGGGTCCATAAAGATCAATCTGCAGCTTCGCCCGCATTGCATTTAATGTTGAAAGAAGGAGTCTGATTGTACATCATTCTCTGTACAGGTAGTCCTCGACTTACGACCACGATTGAGCCGGACATTTCTGTTGCTGTAAGCGGGGCCGTTGTTAAAGTGAGTTTTGCCCCATCTCGCCACGGGTCTAAAGGGAATCCCTGCGGTTTCTAAGTGAGCCACATGGTTGTTAACTGAATCGGGTTTCCCCCTTGACTTTGCTTGTCAGAAGGTCGCAAAAGGGGATCGCATAGGAGTGACATGTGATAAATAGGAGTCATAAATAGGAGTCAGTTGCCAAGCGCCTGCATTTGGACCCCGGAGAGGCTGCAACGGTCGCAAGTGTGCAAAACGGTCATAAGTCACTCCGTTGTAGCTTTGAACGGTCGCTAAATGAATAGTTGTAAGTCGAGGGCTGCCTTTACATTTCAGCATTCCTGGTGGTTTTGCCTTGCTTTAAAATTATTTTCAGGTCATTTTGCTTTGTCCAGTGCCTAAAATGTATGTAACCAGAAAAGGTAGAAGGCAAGACTTGGAACTTAACAGGTGTGATGTTATTTAATCTTGGTCTTCTTCTGCCCCCTGGTGGATGAGAACAAAATTGCTCAATGAATAAATAGCATGAAAATAAGACTTGGGAGGTGTCTTGAGTAACTGGGGCTGGGTTCTTATTTATTTCTTTTGTCCCATTGTGTATATGAACAAAGCTGCTCCAATTTTCATCCTTAAAGGTCATAAACATCCAAAAGGTTGCATTATAAAAGTGATATTGTATGCAGTATGCATATTAGTATTGCAGGTTAACTCTGCCCACAGCCTGGAGTTTGATCCTGTCCGGCTCAAGGTTGACTTAGCTGTCCATCCTTCAAGGTCAGTAAAACAACATGCTGACTCTGTAAACTGCTCAGAGGGCTGTAAAGCACTGTGAAGTGATATATAAGTGCTCTTGCTATTGTTCTACTCTATCTATTTCTCTATTGTCTATCTTTCTACTTCTCTATTATCTATCTATCTTTCTACTTCTCTATTGTCTATCTACTTATTTATTATTTATTTATCTATCATCATCACCCATTCTATATCTGGTGGTGCAGTGGTTAGAATGCAGTATTGCAGGTTAATTCTGCCAACTGCCAGCAGTTTGATCCTGACTGGCTCAAGGTTGACTCGGCCTTCCATCCTTCCGAGATTGGTAAAATGAGAACCCAGATTGTTGGGGGCAATATACTGACTCTGTTAACTGCTTAGTGTTGTAAAGCATTGTGAAGCGGTATATAAGTCTAAGCGCTCTTGCTATTGCTCTGTCCTCCCTATCTATCTATCTATCTATCTATCTATCTATCTATCTATCTATCTATCTATCTATCTATCTATCTATCTATCTATCTATCTATCTATCTATCTATCTATCTATCTATCTATCGTCTATCTATCTATCTATCTATCTATCTATCTATCAATCTATCTATCTATCTATCTATCTATCTATCTATCTATCTATCTATCTATCTATCTATCTATCTATCTATCTATCTATCTATCTATCTATCGTCTATCTATCTATCTATCATCAACTATTCTATATCTGGTGGCTAGAATTAGCATTGCAGGCTAATTCTACCAACTGCCAGCAGTTCGTTCCTGACCAGCTCAAAGTTGAGTCATCCTTCCATCTGAGGTTGGTAAAATGAGAACCCAGATTGTTTGGGGCAATATGCTGACATTGCAAACTGCCCAAAGAGTGCTGGAAAGCCCTGTGGGGCGGTATATAAAGTGCTATTGCTATAAACAGATGGCTTATTCAAACTGGGCAACTTATTCAGGAGCTGCAGATGTATTAGTGGCACTATATTTCTGCAGCAATAATGTTTCTGCTTCCTACTTGGGACACGATTTTGAAAAACAAAATAGACAGCAGAGAAAACCACAAACCTCTGGCACTATTTTGTTGTTGTTTTTCAGCAGAATGGGATCCATTTAGCATGTAAGCCAAAAGTTTAACACGTTAGAGAAATCGGTTTTGACAGTTGATTTATTTAAATTTTTGTAAGGGGCCATTGCTTTCTCATTTGGGGGGGCCAAGTTTGCAAAGAGAACAGTGCCATTTTTGATGAACTTCTATGGAAGGATTGTGCAGATCAATTGTGGGGAGGAGGTGTGTAAAAGACAAAGAAGTGTGTGTAATTCTTGAATACATGACCCTAGTTTTCAAAATTTAAGGTGGAAAGATAATGTGTTCGACTAGAGGGGGATAGTCCCATTCACTGTTCCTTGTCTCCATGTACTGGAGTTATTTTGCCTAAGATTCTGACAGTCATACTTATTAGTTAGTTGATTCTTCAAGAACCCTTTTTAAAATCTAAAAATCTGCCATGATCCCCGCAGCACCATTTTCACGTGTCCACTGCATTAACCCTCAAATCTCTTGGACCGACTCTGTTAGCATCTTTTCTAGCTTCCTAACATCTTTTCTAGAGATAAAATTTGGTGTAATGGCGAAGGTACCAAGCATAAAACCAGGAGACTGTGAGTTCTAGTCCTGACCTAGGAAGCTGGGCAATTTTGGGTCAATCATCAGGAGACTGTGAGTTCTAGTCCCACCTTGGGCATGAAAGTTGGCTGGGCGGCTTAGGACCAATCCCCAGGAGACTGTGAGTTCTAGTCCTGCTTTATCAAGGAGAGAAGCAACCTAGAACTTTCCTGACAGTTAGAACCATAAATCAGTGGAACAACCTGCCTCCAGAAGCGGTGAATGCTTCAACACTGGAAGTTTTTAAGAAGAGACTGGACAGCCGTTTGATCTGAAATGGTATATAGGGTTTCCTGCCTGAGCGGGGGGTTGGACTAGATGATCTTCAAGGTCCCTTCCAACTTTATTATTATTATATTATAACTAATAGTTAAAAATAAATAAATAAATAAGAAAACAGAAGCAAAATAACAAAAAATTCAAAGGGATACCGGATGCAGACCTCTTTCTGCTGGAGAGGGGTGAGATGTTCTCAGGAGTTGGGGGCTTGATCCCATGGTTGTCACTACATAGGAGCTACTTGACGGAGCGCCTGAAAAGACAGGGAAACATAATTAACAACCTTCCTTCCTTCCTCATCAAGATCAACCTCCCACTCTATCATCTTTCCTTCCTTTCTTTTTCTTTCTTTCTTTCTTTCTTTCTTTCTTTCTTTCTTTCTTTCTTTCTTTCTTTCTTTCTTTCTTTCTTTCTTTCTTTCTTTCTTTCTTTCTTTCTTTCTTTCTTTCTTTCTTTCTCCTTTCTTTCTTTTCTTTCTTTCTTTCTTTCTCTCTCTCTCTCTCTTTCTCTTTCTTTCTTTCTCTCTTACTGATATCCCTTTTTTGGGGGGTCACCAAAAATGAACGTGGCTTGCTTGTGATTGGAAGTGACTCCAGAGTGGCTTCCTTTCAGATTCCTGTTTGCAAAGATGGAATGTTTCTCGTTCAGATTTGAGACGGAGGTGCTCTCTCAAACGGCCTTATGTCTCTCTTTCTCTCAAATACATACAGTAAGTAGACTCTGTCCTCAGGTTGCCCATGAATAATACGGTTCTGAAGGCTAGGAATGTTCTTTCCTCTTTATTTTTAAACATGCTGGTAAAATATACTTCTCTGTGAACAAATAAATTACATATAAAATATATATATATATATGTGGCAACTGGGCCTTTATGGAGAACTCAGTGTTCCTGCCGCTTTGACCCAAATGCATCACTCCAAATGGATTTTTTTATATATGGTGTCTGGCCTTCTAGCTTTCATTTTTAACATATTCTAAATAGATCTCAATATTTAATTTTGGGGCATGTCAATATTCTATTATGCTGCTATGACAGAGGCATCTATTTTGTTTCTACAGTATCATATCTAGGTTCCCATCTACTACCTTGACTTATGACAGTAATTAAGCCCAGAATTACTATTGTAAGTAATTGCAGTAATTAACAGAATACTAGAAGAGTTAGAAGGGACCTTGGAGGTCATCGAGTCCAACCCCCTGCTCAGGCAGGAAACCCTATACCATTTCAGACAAATGGCTGTCCAGTCTCTTCTTAAAAACTTCCAGTGTTGGAGCATTCACAACTTCTGGAGGTAGGTTGTTCCACTGGTTAATTGTTCTAACTGTCAGGAAGTTTCTCCTTAGTTCTAGGCTGCTTCTCCCTTAAATGGTTTCCATCTGTTGCTTCTTGTCCTGCCTTCAGGCGCTCTGGAGAATAGCTTGACTCCCTCTTCTTTGGGGCAGCCCCTGAGATACTGGAAGACTGCTATCATGTCCCCCCTCGTCCTTCTCTTCATTAAACTAGACATACCCAATTCCAGCAACTGTTCCTTATATGTTTTAGCCTCCAGTCCCCTAATCATCTTTGTTGCTCTAAACCAGGGGTAGGCAACCTTGGCTCTTTTATGACTCATGGACTTCAACTCCCAGAATTCCTGAGCCAGCCACACTGAGGGAAAAGGGAGAGGTTTCCAAGCTGAGCCATGGTGGCTCAGGAATTCTGGGAGTTGAAGTCCACGAGTCATAAAAGAGCCAAGGTTGCCTACCCCTGATATTCTAAACAAATCTTAACAGCTTAAGCAGGTCACCCTGTGACCGCTGCTGATTTTATAATCTTTTTGTAGTGTCCATTTTATTCAGTGGGCCTTTTTGCTAGAAACCTGAAGTAAATGCCAAAAAACATTTTAAAAATTGCTGTTGCGTCATCAAGGAACACTGCAAACGACTGTAAATATGTTTTGGCAGCGGTGTTATAATTTGAAACGGTTCCTAAGGAACCGGTTGTTAAGTGAGGATTCTGTAATGAGGAAGACATCAGCTGTACATTCTAGTTACTGAATTCTTTTTGCAGTTCTGGATTCTGTCTGGCCAAAGAAATGTTTCCAGATCTCTTAGGAAACCACCTAGGATACCAGCAATCCTTTGACCAGTCTTTCAAGAAAAAGTTGGACAACTCTTTGTCCAGGATGGTATAAGGTTACCTGCCTTGGGCAGGGGGGTTAGACTAGAAGACCCCCGAGGTCCCTTCCAAACCTATGATTCTACTAAACAGAACCAATCATTCAGACAACCAGATCCAGTGGATCACACGAAGTGTTAATGCCACTTAATAATGCCTTGATTAGAATACTGCATCCAATAAAAAAAAAAAGAGGTTGAGATTCTAGAAAGAGCGCAGAGAAGAGCAACAAAGATGATTAGGAGGCGAAAACATATAAGGAACGGTTGCTGGAATTGGGTATGTCTAGTCTAATGAAGAGAAGGACTCGGGGTGACATGATAGCAGTGTTCCAATATCTCAGGGGCTGCCCCAAAGAAGAGGGAGTCAAGCTGTTCTCCAAAGCGCCTGAAGGCAGGACAAGAAGCAACGGATGGAAACTCATCAGAGAAGGTTCCAACCTAGAATTAAGGATAAATTTCCTTTTTAAAATCTAAAAATCTGCCATGATCTCCGCAGCACCATTTTCATGTGTCCACTGCATTAACCCTCAAATCTCTTGGACCGACTCTGTCAGCATCTTTTCTAGCTCCCTAACATCTTTTCTAGAGAGGAAGTTTGCTGTAATGGTGAAGGCACCGAGCTTAAAAACGGGAGACAGTGAGTTCTAGTCCTGACTAGATTGCAGCTGGGCAATTTTGGGTCAATCATCAGGAGACTGTGAGTTCTAGTCCCGCCTTAGGCATGAAAGCTGGCTGGGTGACTTAGGACCAATCCCCAGGAGACGGTGAGTTCTAGTCCCGCCTTAGGCATGAAAGCTGGCTGGGTGACTTAGGACCAATCCCCGGGAGACTGTGAGTTCTAGTCCCGCCTTAGGCATGAAAGCTGGCTGGGTGACTTAGGACCAATCCCCGGGAGACGGTGAGTTCTAGTCCCGCCTTAGGCATGAAAGCTGGCTGGGTGACTTAGGACCAATCCCCGGGAGACGGTGAGTTCTAGTCCCGCCTTAGGCATGAAAGCTGGCTGGGTGACTTAGGACCAATCCCCGGGAGACTGTGAGTTCTAGTCCCGCCTTAGGCATGAAAGCTGGCTGGGTGACTTAGGACCAATCCCCAGGAGACGGTGAGTTCTAGTCCCGCCTTAGGCATGAAAGCTGGCTGGGTGACTTAGGACCAATCCCCGGGAGACTGTGAGTTCTAGTCCCGCCTTAGGCATGAAAGCTGGCTGGGTGACTTAGGACCAATCCCCGGGAGACGGTGAGTTCTAGTCCCGCCTTAGGCATGAAAGCTGGCTGGGTGACTTAGGACCAATCCCCGGGAGACGGTGAGTTCTAGTCCCGCCTTAGGCATGAAAGCTGGCTGGGTGACTTAGGACCAATCCCCGGGAGACTGTGAGTTCTAGTCCCGCCTTAGGCATGAAAGCTGGCTGGGTGAATTAGGACCAATCCCCAGGAGACTGTGAGTTCTAGTCCTGCTTTATCAAGGAGAGAAGCAACCTAGAACTAAGGAGAAATTTCCTGACAGTGAGAACAATTCATCAGTGTAACATCCTGCCTCCAGAAGTTGTGAATGCTCCAACACTGGAAGTTTTCAAGAAGAGACTGGACAACTGTCTGTCTGGAATGGTACAGGGTTTCCTGCCTGAGCAGGGGGGTTGGACTAGAAGACCGCCAAGGTCCCTTCCGACTCTGTTATTCTGTTACTATTATCCATGCTGTGGATTCATTACTCCAGAAACCTTATATGTCAAATGCCAGTGAAAATTGACATTCTGCAGTCTGTGGAAATGCACTTGCCTTTGTTTGCTCTCTCCTGGAGAGTAAAATGTTCTTGGCCTTTCATGAAGAGTGTTTTTTTCCCTCTTTGTCAAAACGAAGCAATGAGTTATTATGAGAAGTGCCACAAATATCAAGTCAGTGTGACGCAGCTTCCAAACAACAGCGATCCATACACTCTTACTCATCCGCTAGTTAATTGCATACGGAGATTGGGGTTAATTATGTTTCTCAGTCTTGGCCTTGACCAGATCCTTACTATTCATACCAATGGTGGGAAACAATGGTTTTGATTCACGCGCAGCTGCAAGCTAGAACAGAAATCATTACCTGTGGCTCATACAAAGGCGAAGGGAGTCAAGCTGTTCTCCAAAGCACCAGAAGGACAGGAGAAGAAACAATGGATGGAAACTGATCAAGGAGAGAAGCAATCTGGAATTAAGGAGAAATTTCCTGACAGTTAGAACAATTAATCAGTGGAACAACCTGCCTCCAGAAGTTGTGGGTGCTCCATCACTGGAGGCTTTCAAGAAGAGACGGGACAACCCTTTGTCTGAAGTGATAAAGGGTCTCCTGGTTGAGTTGGGAGTTGGACTAGAAGACCTCCAAGGTCCCTTCCAACTCTATGATTATAAGTTCTCTGTTATACATAAGGGTCAATGGATCCGTTCCCCCTGCAAAGTAGTCCAGACAGAAAGCACAACCAGGAGTTCCCTTTACAAGGAAGAAAATAACAGAATAAATAACAGAGGAATAGAATAGAATAGAATAGAATAGAATAGAATAGAATAGAATAGAATAGAATAGAATAGAATAGAATAGAATAGAATAGAATAGAATAGAATAGAATAGAATAGAATAGAATAGAATAGAATAGAATAGAATAGAATAGAATGATTGTAGAATAGAGTAGAGTAGAGTAGAGTAGAGTAGAATAGAATAGAATAGAATAGAATAGAATAGAATAGAATAGAATAGAATAGAATAGAATAGAATAGAATAGAATAGAAGTAGAGTACTGTAGAGTAGAGTAGAGTAGAGTAGAGTAGAGTAGAGTAGAGTAGAATACAATAGAATACAGTAGAATAACAGAGTTGGAAGGGACCTTGGAGGTCTTCTAGTCCAGCCCCCTGCTCAAGCAGGAGAACCTATACCATTCCAGACAAACGGTTGTCCAGTCTCTTCTTGAAAACTTCCAGTGTTGGAGCATTCACAACTTCTGGAGGCAGTGTGTATGTGTGTGTGTGTGTGTGTGTGTGTGACCACGGGGGTGGGGTGGGGCAGCTGTTGAAACATCGGAACTGGGTCATAAGCACCACCAAGGAAGTCTGTTGTAACTTTGGTTGCTAAGCAACTACTTGGGATCCCTTGTTGGTGGGTGGGTGTGTCTCTGTGCGTACATAGATGTGTGCCGCTATTCACCACTATTGCAAACATAGGTGTGCCTTCTATCTGCCCCATGTATAGCCACTGTCAAGCATGCTTGGGAATATATTTTTCTCATTGGATTTCATAGAATCAAGAGACTTTGAAGGGACCACAAATTGTCTTGAATCCCGCCGCCTGCTTGATCCACAATCCCATTTCAGACCATCCAAGCCATCCAGCCTTTCTTTGAAGACTTCTATTATTTTTTTCTTCCTAGCATTCATCCCACAAGTGCAGGGCTTGTGGGTTTTGTGGTATCAACTGAATGCTGACCCATTAGTTCTAGCAGGAATTGATGATGATGATAATAATAATAATAATAATAATAATAATAATAATAATAATAATAATAATAATAATAATAATAATAATAATAATAATAATAATAATAATAAGCGACAGCTGATTGATATTGCTGTAACAGGAGATGCCAGAGTCGAAGAGAAAGAACTGGAAAAAATTACAAAACATCGCGACCTGGCCATCGAAACTGCGCGATTATGGATGAAACGTGTAACAGTGGTACCCATTGTCATCGGGGCACTGGGAACTATGTCCAAAAACTTTGCAAAATACATCAAGAAACTGCAGCTTCCTGCAATGACTCCAGCAATGTTACAAAAAACTGCGCTACTCGGAACATTTTATATTTTAAGGAGGTACCTGGTTGACACCTAGGATGCTGGCAGCAACCCGTGTCAACCATCAGTGCCAGCCAATTTGAATGTTCAGTTGACTGAGGTTCACGTCTAATGAATAATAATAATAATAATAATAATAATAATAATAATAATAATAATAATAATAATAATAATAATAATAATAATAATAATAATAATAATAATAATAATAATAAATAATAATAAAGTTGGAAGGGACCTTGGAGGTCATCAAGTCCAACCCCCTGCTCAGTCAGGAAACCCTATACCATTTCATGGCTGTCCAGTTCTCTTCTTAAAAACTTCCAGTATTATCCAAAATCAGTTGGGATTTTGTCCAAGCCATTGTAGCTGAGAGTGACTGGCCCCAAACTCAGTATTAATAAACTTCTGTGATGTTAACATTTCTGTTTCTGTTCCACTTTATTTTAACCAATTCTCAACATCATTGATCAATGATAACGTGGTGTATATCACGTGTACACCTGTATACAAATGTACCATTTGCACCCTTGGCTTTTAGTCTCTATTTAATATAAAGTAGAGACACAATATAACAAAAATGTTGAGACTCTAGAAAGAGTACAGAGAAGAGCAACAAAGATGATTAGGGGACTGGAGGCTAAAACATATGAAGAACGGTTGCTGGAATTGGGTATGTCTAGTTTAATGAAGAGAAGGATGAGGAGGGACATGATAGCAGCCTTCCAATCTCTCAGGGGCTGCCACAAAGAAAAGGGAGTCAAGCTATTCTCCAAAGCGCCTGAAGGCAGGACAAGAAGCAGCGGATGGAAACTAACCAAGGAGAGAAGCAACCTGGAACTAAGGAGAAACTTCCTGACAGTTAGAACAATTAATCTGTGGAATGGCTTGCTTTCAGAAGTTGTGGGTGCTCCATCACTGGAGGTTTTCAAGAAGAGACTGGACAGCCGTTTGTCTGGGATAGTATGGGGTTTCCTGCTTGAGCAGGGGGTTGGACTAGAAGACCTCCAAGATCCCTTCGAACTGTGTTATTCTTTCAACAGGATTTCCATGTTCTGATTCACGAACGTTCGTTGCTTTCTTTATGTACAGTGTCTTTTTTTTGTAGGATCCGTTCTTTCATCTATATAATTTTTTATAAAAAGATTTACAAGGAGCATAAAAACTAGGCCTAATAAAAAGTACAGTCAGAACAGAAAGAAATGGAAGAAGAAAAATTTGCAGAAAGAAAGGACAAAAAGAAACAGAAAGATTAAGCTTCCCATTTCCTTTGCAGCAAACAGAAGTACAATTACAAAATTATCCCCTGCTGCGATGATTAAAAAAAAAAAAAAGCTCACTCTTTTTCTATTATCCAGATTTGTTTTTCTAATCATCAACACCGCAAATCATAAATACATTTTGCTCCGTTTTCTGCAAAAAGTCTATAAAGGGTTTCCAGTCAACCATAAATGTAGATTTTTTCCCCTCTCTCTCTAATTAAAGAAGTCAATTCAGCCATCTCTGGATGGGATCTGTTCTTTCCAAAGAAGTTGTATTCTACAAATAGGCGGCTTTCTGATGGAATAATAATAATAATAATAATAATAATAATAATAATAATAATAATAATAATAATAATAATAACAACAGCAACAACAACAACAACAATAACAACAACAAAACAACAACAACAACAACAACAACAACAACAACAACAACAACAACAACAATAATAATAATAATAATAATAATAATAATAATAATTGAGTTGTAAGGGACCTTGGAGGTCATCTAGTCCAACCCCCTGCTCAAACAGGAAACCCTATACCATTTCTCTTCTTAAAAACTTCCAGTGTTGGAGCAACTTCTGGAGGCAGGTTGTTCCACTGGTTAATTGTTCTGTCCGAAAATTTCTCCTTAGTTCTAGGTTGCTTCTTCTTTTTTTTTGGTCATCAAGTTTTTGACACCTTGCTAGGTGGTACTCGAATATTGCCACATCCTAAAAGTGGTACAATCGGTGAAAAGGTTGAAAAGCCCTGGACTAGAAGACCTCCAAGGTCCCTTCCATTTCTATTCTGATTGATTGAAATGGATTGATTGTGCTGGCTGAGATCACACCTAATATGTTGACTGCATTCACACAATATTCTTAACCCTTTTGGCCGGGTTAATTA
Source organism: Azemiops feae (assembly GCA_023970755.1). NCBI lineage: Eukaryota > Metazoa > Chordata > Lepidosauria > Squamata > Viperidae > Azemiops > Azemiops feae. The sequence continues at coordinate 56,416 of JALGBA010003988.1, read as the reverse complement.
GTTGACTGGATTGGTACACAATACAGTGAATCATGAAGAACTACTAGACAGACTGGACAGAGCCCCAACTCACTGCAGGTCAACCTCACCTTATGACCACCAAGGAGGCCAAAATTTCCGTTCTTAAACAAGATGGTTGTTAAATGAATTTTGCCCCATTTTGCAACCTTGCTCACCACAGTTATTAGGTGGATCACGGCACTCCTTAAGTTAGTCACACGGTTGTTAAGTGAATCCGGCTTCCCCATTGACTTTGCTTGTCAGAAGGGCACAAAAGAGGATCGCATGACCCCCCCAGGGGACACCGCAACCGTCATAAATACGAGTCAGTTGCCAAGTGTCTGAATTTTGATCATGTGACCATGGGGCTGCTGCAACCACCAATAATAATAATAATAATAATAATAATAATAATAATAATAATAATAATAATAATAATAATAATAATAATAATAATAATAATAATAATAATAATAATAAAGTTGGAAGGGACCTTGGAGGTCATCAAGTCCAACCACCTGCTCAGGCAGGAAACCCTATACCATTTCAGACAAATGGCTCTCCAGTCTCTTCTTAAAAACTTCCAGTGTTGGAGCATTCACAGCTTCTGGAGGCAGGTTGTTCCACGGATTAATTATTCTAACTGTCAGGAAGTTTCTCCTTAATTCCAGGTTGCTTCTCTCTTTGATCAGTTTCCAACCATTATTTCTTGTCCTGCCCTCTGGTACTTTGGTGAATAATTTGACCCCCTCTTCTTTGTGGCAGCCTCTCAAATACTGGAAGACTGCTATCATGTCCCCCCTCATCCTTCTCTTCATTAAACTAGACAAACTAGTGAGAAAAAGAGTTATAAGTTACTTTTTTTTCAGTCCCATTGTAACTTTGAACGGTCCCTAAAAGAACTGTTGTAAGTTGAGGACTATCTGTACACTGCAGAGATGGCAATATTGTACAGTATATCCATACAGAGGGAAGAGGTATCAGCAGTGTAGGGGTCAAAAAAAATCAAGCTGTGGACCACGATGGTGCCAGTAAAGCTCCTTCTTGTGTGACAGGTATAAAACACAGATGGAGCTTCAATCACATCATCAGAGACACCATCTTGAATTTTTTGACTCTATCCACTGTCATCCCATTTTTAAGTGCAATGCACAACTACGGTTGAGAGGGGCAAGCCTCCACCTGCCACCCAGCATCTATTTCAGAATGCAGATTAACAGAGTTGGAAGTGACCTTGGAGGTCATCTAGTCCAACCCCCTGCTCAAGTAGGAGACCCTAGACCATTTCAGACAAGTGGCTGTCCAGTCTCTTCTTGAAAACCTTCCAGTGTTGGAGCACCCACAATTTCTGGAGGCTGGTTGTTCCACTGGTTAATTGTTCTAACTGTCAGGAAATTTCTCCTTAGTTCTAGGTTGTTTCTCTCCTTGGTTAGTTTCCATCCGTTGCTTCTTGTCCTGCCTTCTGGCGCTTTGGAGAATAGCTTGACTCCCTCTTCTTTCTGGCAGCCCCTGAGATATTGGAAGACTGCTATCATGTCCCCCCTCGTCCTTCTCTTCATTAAACTAGACATACCCAATTCCAGCAACCGTCCCTTATATGTTTTAGCCTCCAGTCCCCTGATCATCTTTGTTGCTCTTCTCTGCACTCTTTCTAGAGTCTCAACATCTTTGAGTGACTTAAAACTGGATATCATCTATAACGGTGTTTCTCAACCTTGGCAGCTTGAAGATGGGTGGGCTTCAAGTCACAGAATTCCCCAGCCACCCTTGAAATCCTCCTCCTCCTCCTCCTCCTCCTCCTCCTCCTCCTAGCCCTGATGCTGTTACCTACTTGGGCAATGAGTCATCTGCAGGAAAACATTCAAGCTCAGAGAGCACCAAGGACCCCACAGTTCACTCCTCAGCTGCAAATATTCTCTTCCATGGATTGGACCATATTGCTTAAACTGGACAGACCATTCACCTTTGGGCTTTTTGACCAAGCGGGTCACCATTATTTAACTTATTCTGCTGCTGCTGCTGCTGACCTCCATCATTCAGTCCAGGTGTCCGACGTTTTAGCATCTTCTTCTGGGCTCACAGAAGAAACCTTGTGTGGAAAGACCCACTGCCCTGCCCACCGCAGAAAAGTTCCCAACATTCCCTTGTGGGAAGTCAGCCCCCCCCCCTCAGAGAAAGAAATGTTTCTGGAAATATTTAAAAGACAGAATATATTTCCCTAAAGGATTTTAAAAGCAGAAACCAACCCCCCCGCCCAAGTCTCTCTGTCCCAAACAGAAACCAAGTCTGCAGAATTGCAGATGTGATAATCTTGTCAGAAAGACTGGAGTCAGGAAACTGGGATTAGGAAGAAAGATCCCTAGAATCAACAACCCCTCACACCAAAAATCTAAGAGTCATCAGCCACAGCCCCAGGGAAGCAGGATATGACCCTTGGGACATAATAGGATTAACTCACCACCATCAGGATACCAGAAAGGCACACTCAGACTCAGGTCAAAGTTCATGCCACAGGAACAACTCCAAACAAAAGCCTCCAGAGGGTATAAAAACCCACTCCCTACATGTGCTCACTTTCTCTTTTCTTCCAGAGCCATCTTCCTGTCTGGCTCTCCTCTTCAATAAACTGCAACCTTCTTCCTAAAGCAGTCGCCATGTTGTTTATTCCCAGCTTGGACTGAACCATGATGAAGACTTTTCCTTCAACACCCAGTTAGACAATGATTCACAAATGCATGTGGCATTAATTCCCTGAGCGAGAGAGCTACTGGGCTGAGCTCCGGGAGTCCATAATCCCTTATTGTTGAGCATCTGTCGATGCGATCAAGGCGTTCTGAAGACTGCCTTGCACCCGACAGTCTGCATTCCGTAAACCATCATCTGAGCTGCTGAGAAAAACAAAGTGACACTCTCTTGCTGCTGCCTAGTCAGTGGTGCAGGAATGCCACCTCTTCTTTCTGTCATTCCCATGACAAATGGGGCTCACGCAATTAGCAACAAGAACCAATTTGCCTCCAAGCTAGAAAGGAAGGCAAAGGGTTAAAGAAGAATGGATTTTTCAGCCTTCACGTCCCTGCAGTTTTCTTTTTTATATTTAACAGAATAATAATAATAATAATAATAATAATAATAATAATAATTAATAATAATAATAATAATAATAATAATAATAATAATAATAATAATAATAATAATAATAAAGTTGGAAGGGACCTTGGAGGTCATCTAGTCCAACCCCCTGCTCAGGCAGGAAACCCTATACCATTTCAGACAAATGGCTATCCAATCGCTTCTTGAAAACTGTAGGTGATGGAGCACCTGCAACTACAGCTATTCTATTAATTAATTGTTCTCACTCTCAGGAAATTTCTCCTTAATTCCAGATTGCTTCTCTCCTTGATTAATTTCCATCCATTGTTTCTTGTCCTGCCTTCAGGTCCTTTGGAGAATAGGTTGACCCCCCCTCTTCTTTGTGGCAGCCCCTTAAATATTGGAGCACTGCTATCATGTCACCCCTGGTCCTTCTTTTCATTAAAGTAGACTTACCCAATTCCTGCAACCATTGTTCATATGTTTTAGCCTCCAGTCCCCTAATCATCTTTGATTGATGACTGAAATCCTGCAGATCAGATCCAAAGGCAGAGTGATCCAGAACTAATAGAAAGAGAGAGAAAGGGACCCACATATCTTAATTAGGAATTTATCTTTGAGTAGTTGTGGGTTCCGTCTGAAGATTTCAGCTTCAAAGTTTCCACCTCTTCATTCAACTTTCATGGCTTCTAAATCTGAGCTGGTTTACTCTATAAGGCAGGGGTCTTCAAACTTGGCCCTTTTATGACTTGTGGGCTTCAACTCCCAGAATTCCTCAGCCAGGCATGCTGGCTGAGGAATCCTGGGAGTTGAAGTCCACCAGTCATAAAAGGGCCAAGTTTGAAGACCCCTGTTATAGAATATATAAGGCAGGTATAAGTATTTTGAGGAAATCTTGAAGGAACATTCTGGGAAAAAACAGTAGATAGAGGCCTAGCTCAGATTTTTGTTGGCTGCTTTGTGGCTCCGTGGCTGGAAGATAGGTAATTATCACTAAATGTAGAAAAGGGTAAGATTTCTGCTTTTTTTTCCCTCATAAAGAATGTAATACATGTATGTAGTCCTAAACCAGGGGTCTTCAAACTGGGCCCTTTTATGACTTGTGTGCTTCAACTCCCAGAATTCCTCAGCCAGGCACGCTGGCTGAGGAATCCTGGGAGTTGAAGTCCACAAGTCTTAAAGTGGCCAAGTTTGAAGACCCCTGCTATAAGGAATGAATCCTGAAGCAAGCTTGCCCCCTGCTGGGGAAACGGCTGCGCCAAAAGATTATTTTACTCTGCCTCAATCTGGTTTCGCTTTATAAATCCTTAGTAAGACCACACTTGGAGTACGGCATCCAGTTTCGATCACCACGTTACAAAAAAAGATGTTGAGACTTTGGAAAACGTGCAGAGAAGAGCAACTAAGATGATTCAACGTCTGGAGACTAAAACATATGAAGAACAGTTGCAGGAATTGGGTATGGATAGTCTATAGAAAAGAAGTACTAGGAATGACATGATAGCAGTATTCCAGTATTTGAGGGGCTGCCACAAAGAAGAGGGGGGTCAACTTATTTCGCCAAAGCACCAGAAGGCAGGACAAGAAACAACGGATGGAAACTAATCAAGGAGAAAAGCAACCTGGAATTAAGGAGAAATTTCCTAACAGTGAGGACAATTAACCAGTGGAACAACTTGCCTCCAGAAATTGTGAATGCTCCAACACTGGAGGTTTTTAAGAAAAGACTGGACAGTCACTGGTCTGAAATTGGATAGGGTCTCCTGCTTGAGCGGCGGATTGGACTAGAACAGGGCTTTTCAACCTGTGGTACGCGTACCACTTGTGGTACATTAACGAGTGGCAGGTGGTACGCAGCCCTGCCTAGCCAAGTGTAGTGGGGGAGGGAAAGAGCCAGCGCAGGCAAGGACTTACAGTGAGAGAGTCCTCTGGAGCTGCAGAGGCACGGAGGAGAGAAGGAGGGAGGGAGGGAGATGGAGAGTGGAAGGATTCTTATGTGCTTTTGTGACTTTGAAGTTCTGAGATTTGTGCAATGTGGGCTTTGTGTTCTTAAGGAGTGTTTGGTAATTTCTATTTGGCTGATGGCTGATGTCTCCTGTTAGCTTCCATTGCTCTGCTATTGTTAGCTGTAAGTTTTGCTGCAAGGGATTTTGAAGTATTTTTCTCCTGAATGGATTTTGCCTGTAGATTCCTTTACTTACGAATGGAGCCATTTGGGGAGGCTGCCTTAGCCGGCAGCCAATACTTACTACATTTTTTTTTCTTCCTTACTTTCCTTTCTAGCCAGTAGCTAATTCTTAAAGGTTCTTTAAGATTAAAGATTAAAGGTTCTTTAATTCTTTTAAGCTAGTTCACTCAGCAGTTTGTCTTTTCTGTTTCTGGAGGCTTTTCCTTGTTTGATGAATATATGGAAGAGAAAAAATATGGGGGGGGTTTTCAAATTCTTCCTTCAGAAGGAGGTGGGCATGAGAAAGAGGGAGGCAGGGAAGGAGGGAGGGAGGGAAGTCCTGCCTTAGCACTTGGCCACCAGCAGCCCTGCCATTGACTTTACTTGTCAAAAGGTTGCAAAAGGGGATCACATGACCCTGGGACACTGTGACCATCATAAATATGAATCAGTTGCCAAGTATCCAAATATAAATCACATGGCCCTGGGCATGCTGCAATGGTCATAAGTGTGAAAATGGTCATAAGTCATTTCAGTGCAATTGCAACTTTGAACAGGTTTTTTTTTTTGGTCATCAAGTTTTTGACACCTTGCTAGGTGGTACTCGAATATTGCCATATCCTAAAAGTGGTACAATCGGTGAAAAGGTTGAAAAGCCCTGGACTAGAAGACCTCCAAGGTCCCTTCCATTTCTATTCTGATTGATTGAAATGGATTGATTGTGCTGGCTGAGATCACACCTAATATGTTGACTGCATTCACACAATATTCTTAACTCTTTTGGCCGGGTTAATTAGTTGACTGGATTGGTACACAATACAGTGAATCATGAAGAACTACTAGACAGACTGGACAGAGCCCCAATTCACTGCAGGTCAACCTCACCTTATGACCACCAATGAGGCTAAAATTTCTGTTCTTAAACAAGATGGTTGTTAAATGAATTTTGCCCCATTTTACAACCTTGCTCACCACAGTTATTAGGTGGATCACGGCACTCCTTAAATTAGTCACACGGTTGTTAAGTGAATCCGGCTTCCCCATTGACTTTGCTTGTCAGAAGGGCACAAAAGAGGATCACATGACCCCCCCAGGGGACACCGCAACCGTCATAAATACGAGTCAGTTGCCAAGTGTCTGAATTTTGATCATGTGACCATGGGGCTGCTGCAACCACCAATAATAATAATAATAATAACAACAACAACAACAACAACAACAACAACAACAATAACAATAATAATAATATAATAATAATAATAATAATAATAATAATAATAATAATAATAATAATAATAATAATAATAATAATAATAATAATAATAATAATAATAATAATAATAATAATAATAAAGTTGGAAGGGACCTTGGAGGTCATCAAGTCCAACCACCTGCTCAGGCAGGAAACCCTATACCATTTCAGACAAATGGCTGTCCAGTCTCTTCTTAAAAACTTCCAGTGTTGGAGCATTCACAGCTTCTGGAGGCAGGTTGTTCCACGGATTAATTATTCTAACTGTCAGGAAGTTTCTCCTTAATTCCAGGTTGCTTCTCTCTTTGATCAGTTTCCAACCATTATTTCTTGTCCTGCCCTCTGGTACTTTGGTGAATAATTTGACCCCCTCTTCTTTGTGGCAGCCTCTCAAATACTGGAAGACTGCTATCATGTCCCCCCTCATCCTTCTCTTCATTAAACTAGACAAACTAGTGAGAAAAAGAGTTATAAGTTACTTTTTTTTCAGTCCCATTGTAACTTTGAACGGTCCCTAAAAGAACTGTTGTAAGTTGAGGACTATCTGTACACTGCAGAGATGGCAATATTGTACAGTATATCCATACAGAGGGAAGAGGTATCAGCAGTGTAGGGGTCAAAAAAAATCAAGCTGTGGACCACGATGGTGCCAGTAAAGCTCCTTCTTGTGTGACAGGTATAAAACACAGATGGAGCTTCAATCACATCATCAGAGACACCATCTTGAATTTTTTGACTCTATCCACTGTCATCCCATTTTTAAGTGCAATGCACTTAAGAGGGGCAAGCCTCCACCTGCCACCCAGCATCTATTTCAGAATGCAGATTAACAGAGTTGGAAGTGACCTTGGAGGTCATCTAGTCCAACCCCCTGCTCAAGTAGGAGACCCTAGACCATTTCAGACAAGTGGCTGTCCAGTCTCTTCTTGAAAACCTTCCAGTGTTGGAGCACCCACAATTTCTGGAGGCTGGTTGTTCCACTGGTTAATTGTTCTAACTGTCAGGAAATTTCTCCTTAGTTCTAGGTTGTTTCTCTCCTTGGTTAGTTTCCATCCATCTTGGGTTCCCTCGAAACCAAGACAAAATCTCTAGTTGGGTTATGGATTAAGATAGTCCAGGTGACAAGACGGTCTGCAGAGGAGTCAAAAAGTCAAGATGGTGGCTGTGAGGGGGCAAGCCGCCCCCCCCCCGCTTTTTTTAAACATGTGTTACACTTTTTAGCGCTAAAATACTCCAAACGTTGTAATAGCAGCAAATGTCCACCAGAGGCCGCTCTGTTCCAACATTTCAATATTCCCTCCCTAGAGAATTTTGTCTGTGGTTGATTATTTGGTTTGTTCAGAGTTATTATAAATTTTGCCCAGCTCAGGGGTTTACTATCCAAATCAAACTGATCTTGAGAAACGATAAGCAGGGCTGAGCAATCAGATACAGGGTTGCAGGGTTGACTAGGAACATAGAATATAGAATATGTAGAAGGTTGTGTTATATATATATAGAATAGAGCTGGAAGGGACCTTGGAGGTCTTCTAGTCCAGCCCCCCGCTTAAGCAGGAGAACTTATACCATCTCAGACAGGTGAATGTCTAGTCTCTTCTTAAAAATCTCCAGTGATGGAGCGCCCACGATTTCTGGAGGCAAGCTGTTCCACTGGTTAATTGTCCTCATTGTCGGGAAGTTTCTCCTTAATTCCAGGTTGCTTCTCTCTTTGATCAGTTTCCAACCATTATTTCTCGTCCTTCCCTCTGGTGCTTTGGTGAATAATGTGACCCCCTCTTCTTTGTGGCAGCCCCTCAAATGCTGGAATATTGTCTCCCCTATTTCTTCTTTTCTTCAGACTAGCCAAACCCAAGTCCTGCAGCCGTTCTTTGTATGTTTTAGTCTCCAGGCCTTTAATCATCTTAGTTGCTCTTCTCTGAATTTTTTCCAAACTCTCAACATCTTTTTTGTGATAAGGTGACCAAAATTGGCTGCAGTGTTCCAGGTGTGGTCTTACTAGGGTTTTATAAAGTGATACTAATACTTGGCGTGCTCTTGATTCTATGCCTCTGTTTATACAACCCAGGATTGTATTAGCTTTTTTGGCGGTGGCTGCACACAGCTGGCTCATAGTGAAGTGATCGTCCACTAGACTCTCACAGTCACTGTTTTTAAGCCAGGTCTCACCCAGTCTGTATTTGTACTTTTGATTTTTCCTGCCCAAGTGCTTTTCTCAACATTGAAACTCATTTTGTTGGACAGGGCCCATTGTTCAAGTTTGTCAAGATCTTTTTGGATCCTGAGTTTGTCTTCTGGGGTGTAGTAGTCTTCCTGTAGCAAGTGGGAGTTCTACTCCTGCCCTAGGAATGAAAGCTGGCTGGGAGACTTTGGGCCAATCACTAGGAGACAGTGAGTTCTAGTCCCGCCTTAGGCATGAAAGCCGGCTGGGTGACTTTGGGCCAATCACCAGGAGACAGTGAGTTCTAGTCCCGCCTTAGGCATGAAAGCCGGCTGGGTGACTTTGGGCCAATCACCAGGGGACGGTGAGTTCTAGTCCCGCCTTAGGCATGAAAGCCGGCTGGGTGACTTTGGGCCAATCACCAGGAGAGTGGGAGTTCTAGTCCCACCATAGGCACAAAAGCTAAATGGGTGACTTTGGGCCATTCACTGTCATCCCAACCCACCTCACAGGGTTGTTGTGGGGAAAATAGGAGGAGGAAGGCCTGTGGGATATGTTCACTGCCTCGGGTTGTTTATAAAAAATAATAAAGGCAGGATGGAAATAAATAAAAATAAACAACTAACGATTAACTAAAAAGATTTTCTGCCCTTCGTGGTTTTTAAGGTATTCGATTGCTGCAATGTCTCTTTTGCCATTTGCTAAAGGGTTTATATTGAATGCCTGAGGCATTAAATGAGATATAAGGGTTTTGCTTCTTCCGGCAAAGAAGCCTGCTGTCATTTGATTTTAAATGAAATAATTCTGATGGAAAAGGGCAAAATAATAATAATAATTGTTGACTGTTCCCCTCCCCTTCTGACCTGCAGGACAAGGAGGTGTTAATTTAAACGGAAGTGTCAAATTTAATAAGAATTAATCCTGCAAAAAATGAGCCTCTCTGACATATGCCGGGTGTCACCGAAAAGCTGTGGAGAAAAGATCAAAGAAGGGGCCCCGTTTTTTTCTTCTTTTCAACACCGTAATTTATCTCCTGTAAAAAAAATATTTTAAAAAATTAAAAAAAGCTTGGGGGAAAATTCCCCACTGACAAACCACTCATAAATCAGCATGCAGGATTTTTCAAAATGTTTCTGGCCTTTTTGAAATGTCTGAGGATGGGGCCTGCCGTGTGGAAACCGAATTTATCAGAAAATGAGAGGGGGTGTTGGTATTGCCCCAGGATTTAGGAAAGTCATAGAAGCAGGTGCTTTTCCACATCAAAGGCCATCTTCTAGTTTAGCGTGTGCATTCACAAGCCCCAGATGATACCTAAGGCTCATTTCTCCCACCCTCTTTCTTCCCATTACCTTCCTTCCTTCCTTCCTTCCTTCCTTCCTTCCTTCCCTCCCAACCTCCTTCTTCCCATTACCTTTCTTTCACTGCTCCCTCTCCTTCCTTCCTCCCTCCCTCCCTCCCTCTTCCCATGACCTTCCTTCCTTCCACTCCTCCCTCTCTTTCCTTCCGTCTTTCCTTTTGTCTTTCCTTCCTTCCTTCCCTCCCTCCCTCCCTCCCTCCTTCCCATTATCTTCCTTCCTTTCACTCCTCCATCTCCTTCCTTCCTTCTTCCTGTCCGTCTGTCTATCGAATCCTTCCCAAGGACCTGGGATAGGCAGGGGTTTGATGGTCTTAAGTGTATCTTCTCAAGATGTCAGCTGTTCCAAGCACAGCGGCCCTTTGCAATTGACTGCTGGTCAGTTCGTCAATGCCGAGGGTGTTCAAATGGTTCTTCCGTCGTTTTGGGATTGCACCCAAGACTCCTTCGCCACAGGCTTTCCCCACTGATCTACTAGTTTCTGTTCTGTTATTTCTGATTCTTGGGTTATTATATAGACTGATGTAGAAGATTAAGAACCTCAGGCTAGGCCTGCGGTCCTTAAGTCCCTGTATCATCTTTTTTTCATCTTCTTTGGACCTATTCTAATCTACCAATATCCTCAATATCCTTCTGGAAACACGACGCCAAGAATCAGAAACACGCCAGCTGTGAACTCCCCAGTATCCGATAAAGAGGAATTTTCATCAGCCGGTGAAGCACCAAGTCCTTTCAAATCCCAGGAGCTGAACCCACCTTGCTGACGTTAATTTGACTTCTGGGGTATAGGGTGATGTTGTTGGGTTGCAAGCGAACATTTTCACCTTCCCCACCGCCGTCTTTTAATGAGTTTCAAAAGATTTTCTCAAGTTCAAAATAGATGTGTTAAGCCAAGGTACCACAAAAAGGAACTCTAAAAAGATAATGAGGAAAACTGTTGATTGGTTTGTGGGAAGTCAGCCCTCCCCCCTCCCCAGAGAAAGAAATATTTTTGGGAAATATTAAAAGGCAGAATATATTTCCCCAAAGGATCTTAAAGGCAGGGGGAAAAAGTCTCTCTGCCGCAAACAGAAACCAGGTCTGCAGAAATGCAGATGTGATAATCCTGTCAGAAAGACTGGAGCCAGGGAAGCTTGGAGCTGATGGGGTTAGAAAGACAAAGATCCCTAGAATCAACAATCCAACACAAGACATAGTCATCAGCCACACCCCCAGGGAAGCAGGATATGACCTTTGGGACATAATAGGATTAACCAGCCACCATTGAAATACCAGAAAGGCACATTGAAGCTCAGGTCAAAGTTCATGCCACAGGAAAAGGAAACAACCTCAAAAGCCCAAGAAGGTACAAAAACCCACCAGTCCCAGCTACATGTGTTCAGCTTTCCCAAAGCCACTATTCTGTCTGTCTCTGCTCTTCAATAAACTACAACCTTCTTTCTAAAGCAGTCTCCATTTTGTTTATTCCCAGCTTGGACTGGACCCTGATGAAGATTTTTCTTACAACAGGTTCTGTCGTTCAGCAAACATCCAGAGCCAGTTTGGTGTAGTAGTTAAGGTGCTGCATAGAAACCAGGAGACTATGAGTTCTAATTCCACCATAGCAATGAAAGATGGAAGAGAGAGAGAGAAAGATGAAAGATGATAGAGAGAAAAATGATAGACAGATGGGAGAGAGATATAGTCAGACAGATATTTATAAAGAGAGAGATGATAGATTGGTAAGATGATAGATAGATAGATAGATAGATAGATAGATAGATAGATAGATAGATAGATAGATAGATAGATAGATAGATAGATAGATAGAGAGAGAGAGAGAGAGAGAGAGAGAGAGAGAGAGAGAGAGAGAGAGAGGGAGAGAGAGAGGGAAGAGGGAGAATGAGAGAGATAAGTAAATAGAGATAAAGAGAGATATGACAGAGAGATATTATATATACACTGTATATACAGAGGGAGAGAGGGGGGGGGAGAGAGAGAGAGAGAGAGAGAGATAAATGAATCGATATAGAGAGACAGTAGATAGAGAGAGTAGATATAGATAGATAGACAGACAGACACAGACAGACAGACAGAGATGATGGAGAGATAGAGAGATGATACGTAGAGAGAGAGGTAAGCAGTCTCCTATCACCATTCCTCTCTTGAAACTTTCCCCATTTTCCCCCGTCTCTTGATGCAGTCAAGACAGAGAAAGCCAGAATTCAAAGTGTGATGCTACAGACTCTAAACTGTCTCCTGTCAATCAACATTATCCAGGAAATCAGTCCACTCTGCTTTGCCCAGACGTCTGGGTGAATTTCCCATTCTCTCAGCTCTCCCTTTAATCCTTTCCCAAAGATCACTGGCAATCCGCTTGGCAGTTTTACAGAGCAGATCCCTTTGAACTCAGGGAGATTAGAGGAAGGCCAAATTGTTAGACAAATCTTCTCTTCGGTTCCCCCAAGGGGGGTGAGCTTTTCATATAAGACGAACTAGCTGCCAATCTGGGACTTGCAACGTGCCTGAAAATGAAATGAAGTAAACGGAGAGAGATGAACCGTGACAAGAAACAAAAACCCAGCTGAGCGTCAAGTTTGCTTTGATTCTCTGGGCCATTATGATAAAGCTTCCCCCCCCCCTCTTTTTTTTTGCAAGATCTCTTAACGAATAAGAATGGTAGAATAAAAACAGGGTTGCTGAATGAGAATTTGTTAAGTGAGTTTTGCCCCACTTTACGGCCTTTCTTGCCACAGTTGTTAAGTGAATCGCTGCACTTGCTATAAGTCAGTAACCCGGTTGTTAAGTGAATCCGGCTTCCCCATTGATTTTGCGTGTCAGAAGATCACAAGAAGTGATCACGTGATCCCGGGACACGGCAACCGTCATAAATATGAACCAGTTGCCAAGCTTCCCAATTTGGATCAGGTGACCATCAGGATGCTGCAACAGTTGTAAGTATGAAAATGGTCGTAAGTCACTTGGTGTAACTTCCAACATTCCCTAAACAAATGGCCATAAATTGAGCAGTACCTGTATTTTATCTCTGCTGGTCAAAAATAGTTTTGTCAATTTTCTAATGTTGTCTCCTTGATCTCCACTTTTGGGCACTCGGGGGTATATTGCTACTAAGCATGGAGGCTTTGCTAAGAACAGGCAGTACAACAGTTCATTTAATGACCGTTCAAAGTTACAACGGTACTGCAGAAAGGGACTTACAACCATTTTTTACACGTATGACCGTTGCAGCATCCCCGTGATCACACGATCCAAATTCAGATGCTCAGCAACTGGTTCCTATCTATGACGGTGTCCTGGGATCACGTGATCCCCTTTTGCGACCTGCTGACAAGCAAAGTCAACGGGGAAAGCCAGATTCACTAAACAGCCGTGTGACTAACAACCGCAGTGATTTACTTAACAACTGTGACAAGAAAGATCGTAAAGTGGGGCAAAACCTACGTAACCGATGTCCGCTTAACAACAGAAATGTTGGGCTCAATTCTGGTCGTAAGTTGAGGACTACCTGTATTGATGGCGCTGTCTTTGAGCTGGCTGCGTGGGGGTTGCTGTTCTGAGTCTCTCCAAATGGGGAACGAATTATGAGAGATACAGTAATTCTGCATCAGCAGAGCTGGGATGAAGTCAAGGTAGGGTCGCCAAATGTCTATGGAGATTTTCGGTCATCCAGGCCATGGTTGTCCCAAAGATGCTTTTTTTCAAGAGGCAACTGGACTTTCTTTGTTTTTCCTTGAAGACTTTTCGCTTCTCATCCAAGAAGCTTCTTCAGCTCTGACTGAATGGTGGAGAATGGAAGGATTTATACTCCTTGCAGACAGCTGGTCATTTGCCTTCTTTCAGGGAGTCATTGAGGCCACTTGGAGGCTACATACCCTGTTTCCTCAAAAATAAGGCCTAACGTGAAAATAAGCCCTTGCTTGATTTTTGGGAATGGGCCTAATACAGTGATGGCGAACCTTTTAGAGACTGAGTGCCCCAAAACTGGCCCCCCGCTCCACCCCCTGCCCCGCCCCCACCCCGCCTGCCCGCAGGGCCACTCACCGCGTCCAGGGCCTGCCGCAGATCGCCCAGGCAGCCCAGCAGCGCCATGGTGGCCACGGCCTCTGCCCGAGCCTCACAGGATCAACTGCGCGTGATCGGGTGTGAGGGCAGAGTCTTGTCTACGCTGCCTGGCTGCCATGTCCTTGGCTGCGCTGCTCCGCGTGGGCCACGCTCAGGGGCGACTCCTCCAGGGGGGCTGCTGGTGAAGAGGGGATCGCAGGGGGAGGCAAGGCTGGGGCAATGGCATGTGTGCCCACAGAGAGGACTCTGAGTGTCACCTGTGGCACCCGTGCCATAGGTTCGCCACCACTGGCCTAATATAAGCCCTACCCCCAAAATAAGCGCTAGTTTTGGGGCAAGGCGCACACCTAAAAATCAACCTAGGGTGGGGATGGGGAAGTGGAGCTGCACCCGCTTACCGTTGCAGCCAGGCCTCCCATGCCCCGATACCTGCCTTCTTCTGCGGTTACTCGCCGCCACTTGCTCATGTCGCCCCTGGCCTCCATTTTGCCATCAGAGGCCTTCAGGAAAGGCCTTGCAGCTGAGAACCGAGCTCCAGATTGATGTGCACAGCGCCCCATGGAGGCCCCTGATGGCGAAATGGAGGCCAGGGGGCAACGCGCACGTCAATCCAGAGCTCCATTCTCAGCTGCAGAGGCCTTTCCTGAAGGACCCTGACGGCGAAATGGAGGCCAGGGGGCGAGGCGCACGTCAATCCTGAGCTCCATTCTGGACTGCAGAGGCCTTTCCTGAAGGCCCCTGATGGCGAAATGGAGGCCAGGGGGCGAGGCGCACGTCAATCCTGAGCTCCAATTTCGACTGCAGAGGCCTTTCCTGAAGGCCCCTGATGGCGAAATGGAGGCCAGGGGGTGACGCGCACATCAATCCTGAGCTCCATTCTCAGCTGCAGAGGCCTTTCCTGAAGGCCTCTGACGGCGAAATGGAGGCCAGGGGGCAATGTGCACAAGTGGCGGCGAGCAACTGCAGAACAAGTAGGCCGGCTGGCGGGGCTGGCGGTGCCACCGCCATGGGGTGAGACAGTGGAAAAGACATCCCCCCAAAATAAGACCTGGTGCCTCTTTTGGAGGCAAAAAAAAAAAAAAAAAGACCGGGTCTTATTTTCAGGGAAACATGGTAGAAGGTGGGGAATGGAAGGATTTATACTCCTTGCAGACAGCTGGCCATTTGCATTCTTTTAGAGAATCATTGAGGCCACTTGGAGGTTTACCTGTGTCCTCAGGATTATCTGAGTAGTGCAAATGGCTGTGGAGCCTTCTTGGCTGCAGGTTGCTTTCTGCCCTGGGTCCCTTCACTGTTGAAGACGGGCGCAGGCTGTTGGGGATGAGTCCGTGTTGTCTGCATCTCAAACTGAAGCGCAAATGGCTCCTGTAGCCTGCAATGTTTTCTGGAAATCCGTTCACACCCCCGCACCATTCGAAGGGGGTTCATCCCAAAGTGCATTGCTAAATGTCTGTGGAGATCTCTCAGTCATCCAGGTCATGGCTGTCCCAAAGGGGCTTTTTTTAGGAGGCAATTGGACTTTCTTGTTTTTCTTTGAAGACGATTTATATGCCTTGAAATCTGCAAAGAACATAAATCCTTCCATTCCCCACCATCCAGTCAGAGATGAAGAAGCTTCTTGGATGAGAAGCGAAACGTCTTCAAAGAAAATCAAAGAAAGTCCTCCTGAAAAAGCACCTTTGGGTCGAGGTAGGATCGCTATTTTGGGCAGTAATTCCATATTCTGGGTCTAGTTCTGAGTGAATTAATGAAAAATTCTTCTACTCAATGAGAATATTGCTTCATCAGGAACATCACAATCCAAATTGTTAAACGAAATCCTCTCTGTTTCATTGTCTGCTTGAGTAGTGATGTTTAGTTGCAGAAAATGTCCAGCCGTTTGTATTTGTGATATCTTAGAACACAATACAGGTAGTCCTTGACTTAAGACCTGTTTAGTGACTGTCTTAGTGACTATTCAAAATCAGTCACTAGTTAGTTAGTGACTGTTCAAAAATACAACAGTCCTGAAAAAAGTGCCTTATAACCGGTGCTCACACTTAATGTCCGTTGCAATGTCCCCACAGTCACAGGATCAACATCTGGGCACTAGGCAACTGGCACATTTTTATGACAGTGGTCGGGTTGTGGGATTATGTGATTGCCATTTGTGGCTTTCCAGCTGACTTCCGACAAGCAAAAATGGGGACCACAGCAAAAAAAAATGTCATAAAACCGGGTGCAACTGGGTTAACAACTATCCCACTTAGCAACAGAAAGTCCGATCCCAATTGTGATCGTAATGCGAGGACTGCCTGTAACATGGTAGTTTGAGCAGGTTATTTCCCTCCCCCGACCATTTCTTGCCTCAAAGCTGGAAACATCAAGAACTGGACATGAAAATCTAGTGAAATCTAGTTGAGTCCTTGGAAAAAAATGCAAAGAAGAGCAACAAAGACGATTAAAGGCCTGGAGACTAAAGCATATGAAGACTAAAGCATATGAAGAACGGCTGCAGGATTTGGGTATGGCCAGTCTAGAGAAAAGAAGGACGAGGGGTGATATGATAGCAGTATTCCAGCATTTGAGGGGCTGCCACAAAGAAAATGGGGGGTCAACATATTTTCCAAAGCACCTGAAGGCAGGACAAGAAACAGTGGATGGAAACTAATCAAGGAGAGAAGCAACCTGGAATTAAGGAGAAACTTCCTGACAGTTAGAACAATTAACCAGTGGAACAACCTGCCTCCAGAAGTTGTGGGTGTGGAGGTTTTTAAGAAGAGACTGGACAGCCATTTGTCTGAAATGGTGTAGGGACTCCTACTTGAGCAGGGGGTCGGACTAGAAGACCCCCAAGGTCCCTCCCAGCTCTATTTTGATTGAAATTGATTGAAATAATTCCACTGAAAGGCAGGTTATAGAGCAACTTGCTGCATCCATTCGCAAATACTTAAGCCTCCCCATAGATGCTGCTGACCTTTCTTTGAAGTGTTGCAGCTGAAACCATATTGTAGGAAAATTGGTTGTGATCACTCTGTCCTTATCAGGGAAATTAAGAGCTGAAGAAGAACTGAAACCATGAATAAAACAGATGCGCGGCACACAAGTCAAAAGCAATTTACTGCTTTCAAGAAGGAAAGAAACTTGCTTAAAGATTGTCCTTTCGATCAAAAAGAACTGGTACTCAAACCATATTGGAGACAGATAGCACCGCTTTTCTGTCCCAAAAAAACAACTGTCACATTACAATGTCATTAAGTGAAGGGCATGCCTGTTAAGCCAATCCATTTTTCACAGTGGGGCTGTTTTGCTGGAAAATGGAAGTAAACACCAGTTTTCAGCAGAAACCTTGTAAATGGCACCGACTTGACCACGAGACGTTGCAAATTGAGATTCTCAGTCATCCAGGTCATAGTTGTCGTTGACCTGGATTATTGTCCTTTGGGACAGCCATGACCTGGATGATTGAGAATCTCCATAGACACAGCTTTTTTGTCCCAAAGGTGCTTTTTCAAGAGGCAACTGGACTTTCTTGTTTTTCTTTGAAGACGTTTCGCTTCTCATCCAAGAAGCTTCTTCAGCTCTGACTGGATGGTGGGGAATGGAAGGATTTATACGCCTTGCAGACAGCTGGTCATTTGCATTCTTTTAGAGAGTCGTTGAGACCACTTGGAGGTTTATCTGTGTCCTCAAAGTCACCCGAGTGGTGCAAATGGGTGTGGAGCCTTCTTGGAACTGGTGAAAGGACCGTGTTGTAGACTGGAGATAGATGACGTCGTATCCCTCCCCCTCTGTTGAGAGAGGGCTGTTCAGTTTTGACCTAGATGGCCTCTTTGACCCTTCTTTCAAACCAGCGGTCCTCTCTGTCCAAAATGTGGACTTTTCTGTCTTCGAAAGAGTGGCCTTTGTCTTTTAAATGCAGATGGACTGCTGAATCTTGTTCTGATGGGTTTGTTCTCCTGTGTTGCGCCACGCATTTATGAAGTGGTTGTTTCGTTTCCCCAATGTACGGATCTGCACATGGCTCACTGCACTGTACGGCATATCCCCACCATCCAGTCAGAGCTGAAGAAGCTTCTTGGATGAGAAGCGAAACATCTTCAAAGAAAAACAAGAAAGTCCAGTTGCCTCTTGAAAAAGCACCTTTGGGACATCCAATTACCTAGATGACTGAGAATCTCCATCGATACAGCTTTTCTGGTTTCCCCCTGGAAAACAAATGGAGGAGGGAAGGTGGGAAAAGCATATTTTCTTCGCTCGTGAGGCCACACTTGGAATACTGCATCCAGTTCTGGTCATCACAGTACCCAAAAGATGCTGAGGCTCTAGAAAGAGTGCAGAGAAAAGCCACAAAGATGACCAGGGGCCTGGAGGCTAAACTGTATGATGGTTGAGGGAGCTAGGCATGTCTAGTTTATTGAAGAGAACAACTAAGGGTGACATGATAGCAGTCTTCCAGTATTTGAGGGGCTGTCACAGAGAAGAGGGGATCGACTTATTCTCCAAAGCACCAGAGGGCAGGACAAGAAACAACGGATGGAAACTAATCAAGGAGAGAAGCAATCTAGAATTAAGAAGAAATTTCCTGACAATTAATCAATGGAACGACTTGCCTGCAGAAGTTGTGGGTACTTCATCACTGGAGGTTTTCAAGAAACGATTGGACATCCATTGTCTGGGATGGTATAAGAATTCCTGCCTTCAGCAGGGGGTTGGACTAGAAGATCTCCAGGGTCCCTTCCAGCTCTATGAGTCTATGTTCTGTGTTTTATCAGTTGGTCCATTCTTTCCTTAACATCTACCCTGAATGCTTCTGGTGGAGAATTCACTGTCTCTCACATCAATATCACTGTCTGCTGATATCCTCAGGCACTAAGACCATTCAAGACAGTGAAGGCACTGTAAGAAAGAGCCATATGGGATCATACAAGTACCGATAGTCCTCGACTTACAACACTTCATTTAGTGACCGTTCGGAGTTACAAGGACACTGAGACTTATGACCTTTTTTCACGCTTACGACCGTTGCAGCATCCCCACGTGGGGTCACGAGATCAAAATTCAGACGCTTGGCATATTTATGACGGTTGCAGCGTCCTCATATTTATGACGGTTGCAGCGTCCCAGGTGTCAAGTGATCCCCTTTTGCGACCTTCTTGCAAAGTCAATGGGGAAGCCAGATTCGCTTAACAACCCTGTGACTAACTTCACCACGTTAGTCACTTAACCACTGTGTCAAGAAAGGTCGTAAAATGGGGCAAATTTCACTTAACAACTGTCTCGATTAGCAATAGAAATTTTGGGCTCAATTGTGGTCGTACGTCGAGGCCTGCCTGTAGTCCTTGAGTTACAAGTGGCTACCTAATAACCCTTTGAAGTTACAACAGACTTTCCAAAAGTTATTTATGACCTGGTTCCAAAGTTCCGATGGCTGCCCCCCCCCGATCACGTGACCACATTTTGGGTGCTCAGCCACCAGCCCTCATTTATGGCATAATAATAATAATA
The DNA here is from genome assembly GCA_023970755.1 of Azemiops feae. Taxonomy (NCBI): domain Eukaryota; kingdom Metazoa; phylum Chordata; class Lepidosauria; order Squamata; family Viperidae; genus Azemiops; species Azemiops feae. Next base: position 36,846 of record JALGBA010003988.1, on the reverse strand, counting down.
ATAATAATAATAATAATAATAATAATAATAATAATAATAATAATAATAATAATAATAATAATAATAATAATAATAATAATAATAATAATAATAATAATAATAATAATAGTTGGAAGGACCTTGGAGGTCATCTAGTCCAACCCCCTGCTCAGGCAGGAAACCCTATACCATTTCGGACAAATGGCTGTCCAGTCTCTTCTTAAAAACTTCCAGTGTTGGAGCATTCACCGCTTCTGGAGGCAGGTTGTTCCACTGTTAATTGTTCTAACTGTCAGGAAGTTTCTCCTCAGTTCCAGGTTGCTTCTCTCCTTGACTAGTTTCCATCCGTTGCTTCTTGTCCTGCCTTCAGGCGCCTTGGAGAATAGCTTGATTCCCTCTTCTTTGGGGCAGCCCCTGAGATACTGGAACACTGCTATCATGTCCCCCCTCGTCCTTCTCTTCATTAAACTAGACATACCCAATTCCAGCAACCGTTCCTGATATGCTTTAGTCTCCAGTCCCCTAATCATCTTTGTTGCCCTTCTCTGCACTCTTTCTAGAGTCTCAACATCTTTTTTACATCGTGGTGACCAAAACTGGATTTGGAGCATCTCATGGTGGTGTCAGTGCAATTTACAACGTTTCTGTTGAAAACTGGGGTTTTCTAGTAAACTGGGGTTTACTAGAAAAATACATCAAGATCACGTGAAGTATTAATACCACTTTACAATGCCTTGGTAAGGCCACACTTGGAATACTGCATCCAGTTTTGGTCACCACGATGTAAAAAAGATGTTGAGACTCTAGAAAGAGTGCAGAGAAGGGCAACAAAGATGATTAGGGGACTGGAGGCTAAAGCATATCAAGAACGTTTGCTGGAATTGGGTATGTCTAGTTTAATGAAAAGAAGGACTAGGGGTGACATGATAGCAGTATTCCAATATCTCAGGGGCTGCCACAAAGAAGAGGGAGTCAAGCTATTCTCCAAGGCGCCTGAGGCAGGACAAGAAGTAATGGATGGAAACTAGTCAAGGAAAGAAGCAACCTGGAACTGAGGAGAAACTTCCTGACAGTTAGAACAATTAACCAGTGGAACAACCTGCCTCCAGAAGTGGTGAATGCTCCAACACTGGAAGTTTTTAAGAAGAGACTGGACAGCCATTTGTCTGAAATGGTATAGGGTTTCCTGCCTGAGCAGGGGGTTGGACTCGATGACCTCCAAGGTCCCTTCCAACTTTATTATTATTATTATTACTTCTAGTTTTCAGCAAAACCGCCCCACAATGGAAAATAGATTGGCTTAACAACATTTTACAACACTGTGATGTGCTTAACGACGGCCACAAAAAAGTTTGTAGAATCAGATCAGACACGTGATAGCCCACTTTATGACCATCACAGCTTATGATCAAAATGGCCAGGCTCTGTTAAGGTCATAAGTAAAGGACTACCTGTAGTAGCAGAAAAAAAACCCCAGGAATCTCGTAGCTGTAACTCCCTTCATCAGAGGAAGATTTTTATGAGGTAGGAAGGAAGGGGAGGAAAATTTTCATGGAAGGAAGGAAGGGAATCCTGCATCCAGTTTTGGTCACCACGATGTAAAAAAAGATGTTGAGACTCTAGAAAGAGTGCAGAGAAGAGCAACAAAGATGATCAGGGGACTGGAGGCTAAAACACATAAGGAACGGTTGCTGGAATTGGGTAGTTCTAGTTTAATGAAGAGAAGGACGAGGGGGGACATGATAGCAGCTGTTCCAGTATCTCAGGGGCTGCCCCAAAGAAGAGGGAGCCAAGCTATTCTCCAAAGCACCTGGAGGCAGAACAAGAAGCAACTAATCAAGGGGAGAAGCAACCTGGAACTAAGGAGAAATTTTCTGACAGAACAATTAACCAGTGGAACAGCTTGCCTCCAGAAGTTGTGAATGCTCCAACACTGATATCCAACCAAGGTGCCTCCCTTTCCATCTGGGGCCCTTGATGCTGTCCGAGCTTGCTTGTTTTCTTGCAGATATTTCATCACCAAACTGTTACCAGGGTGGTCCATGATATTCCGCTCTCCCATAAGCCACACTGGCTGCTGGTTTGCTTCTGGGTGCCATTCCAGGTGTTGCCAATCACCTTTAAAGCCCTTCGTGGCATGACTCCATCTCATCCCAATGGGATCGGCCCACCCAACCTGTGCTGGCAGAGGAGGCATCCTGAGGGGCCACATTGACCAGGGAATTCTGGCTGGCCGGATCCTGGAGAAGAACCGTGGCTCCTGGAACATTGTGTTCCCCGGGGGTGAAGTCAACTCTCACCCTCCTAACCATCCGCAAGAGCTTGAAGACTTGGGTCTGCCAATTGGCTTGGGGCTCCAATGGGGGCATGTCATGCTGGATGAATGGTCGTTAAGTCTAAGACTTACCTGTAGTAGTATCCATATTCATAACTTTAGTTTCCAAGTCTAAGCGGCTTCAAAGGGCTGGCCTCAATCTTGGGATCTTTGTGAGTCCTAAGAAGGGTCAAGCCTGAGACGAAATGGGACAACTCACCACAGGACAACTTAACAATTCAATTTAATTATTTAAAATAAATTTTTTAAAAAAATACATTTTTGTCATTCACATTTCAATCTCTTTCTCCTTTTGCATCCTCTCTTTAATGATTCTATTCCACCATTTCTTTGATATTAGTGTAACTTTTGTCCTGCAGCGAGTTGTCCTCTTCTGAGTTGGCCGTGGTGAGTTGGCTGTGATGAGTTGGCCATGGTAAGTTGGCGGTGGTGAAATGGTCATGGTGTGTTAGCTGTGATGAGTTGGCCATGGAGAGTTGGCCGTGGTGAGTTGGCCGTGATGAGTTGGCCGTGGTGAGTTGGCCGTGGTGAATTGGCCATGGAGAGTTGGCCATGGAGAGTTGGCTGTGATGAGTTGGCCATAGTGAGTTGGCCGTGGTGAAATGGTCATGGTGAGTTGGCCATGGAGAGTGGCCGTGGTGAGTTGGCTGTGATGAGTTGGCCATGGTGAGTTGGCTGTGATGAGTTGGCCATGGTGAGTGTGATGAGTTGCCGTGGTAAGTTGGCCGTGGTGAAATGGTCATGGTGTGTTGGCTGTGAGAGTTGTGGTGTGAGTTGGCTGTGATGAGTGGCCGTGAGTGGCGTGTGATGGTGTGAGTTGGCCATGGTGAGTTGCCATGGTGAGTTGGCCGTGGTGAGTTGGCCGTGGTGAGTTGGCCGTGGTGAATTGGCCATGGAGAGTTGGCCATGGAGAGTTGGCTGTGATGAGTGGCCATAGTGAGTTGGCCATGGTGAAATGGTCATGGTGAGTTGGCCATGGAGAGTTGGCCGTGGTGAGTTGGCTGTGATGAGTGGGCCATAGTGAGTTGGCCGTGGTGAAATGGGTGAGTTGGCCATGGTGAGTTGGCCATGGTGAGTGGCTGTGATGAGTTGGCGTGGTGAGTTGGCCGTGGTGAGTTGGCGTGGTGAGTTGGCCATGGAGAGTTGGCCATGGAGAGTTGGCCATGGAGAGTTGGCCATGGTGAATTGGCCATGGAGAGTTGGCCGTGGTGAGTTGGCCATGATGAGGGCTGTGATGAGTTGGCCGTGGTGAGTTGACCCTGGCAAGCTGGCCGTGGTGAGTTGGCCGTGGTGAGTTGGCCGTGGTGAGTTGACCCTGGCGAGCTGGCCGTGGTGAGTTGGCAGTGGTGAGTTTGCTGTGGTGAGTTGGCCATGGTGAGTTGGCCACGGTGAGTTGGCCACAGCAAATTGTCATATTACATTTCTGTATGGGACTTAAATTCCTTTTATCTTGGTTGCAGCTCTTGTATGAGAGATTTCTTCTATCATATAAAACTTTCCAAAGGTAAACTGCTTTGGGATTACACTTTTATGCGTACTATTTATTAGAGCTTTATGCAAGAGTTTGAAACTCTGTGGTTAAATATTACAGTTCCCAAAATAATTGCATTTAGTATTTCAATAGTATATTGTGCACATTTGTAACACTCGTACGTTTATATTAATGAAAAAAGAAAAAGTCTTAAACAGAAAAAGGCCAGGATTGATAACCATGTGAGAACGATTTTACTGCTAAGCACTAGCCAAATTTTTCAGAGTAGAGAAATAATACAATATTAGGAATAACTGGACATTCTAGGATGGATAATAATGTCACATAATGACGCAAAGATAACACCAGTTCTCCAAACACAGGATTTTATTTGTCTCACATCACAAATAGTTTCCCAAGAAAACAGCCATTTGCACAGAGCGATAGTCATAAAAAGCTGGGTGATATATAAAAATCACAGATGTTTTAATACATAATTAAGAACATTGCATTACAGAGCAATAAAGCTAGGTTTGAGGAGGAGGAGGAGAAACAGAAGGAGGAGAAGGAGAAGCAAAGGGAGATGGAGAAGGAGAAAGAAGGAAAGAAAAAGGAGAAGGTGAAGAGTCCATATCTCAGAAGGCAAAAGTTTCAGCATGCCCTGACAGGGGTAGGCAACCTTGGCTCTTTTATGACTCGTGGACTTCAACTCCCAGAATTCCTGAGCCAGCCACGCTGAGGGGAAAGGGAGAGGTTTCCAAGCTGAGCCATGCTGGCTCAGGAATTCTGGGAGTTGAAGTCCACGAGTCATAAAAGAGCCAAGGTTGCCTACCCCTGCGCCTAGTAAAACATCTCCTAATAAGAAAAGGCCTCCAATGCACAAATGTTGCAACATTGTTAAAATGGCTCCTACCAACTCCAAATCTGTCCTTTTAATTTTCTTTGCATGCAGTCCTTCTGAAGATGATCATGGTTTTTGTCGTGTCACGACTGTCCTGTGAAATAGGCCAGGCTGAACTATTCAGCTTGTCGACTTAGAGAAGAGTTTAAAGCAGTGAAGTCTCCCTTCAAGAGGAGTGGACTTCAACTCCCAGAATTCCCCAGCCCGCCATGCTGTCTGGGGAATTCTGGGAATTGAAATCCACCCCTCTTAAAGTGGCTCAGGTTGAGAAACCACAATTCAGAATTTTAGAGAGTAGGTGTTTCATATTTTTGTGTGTGTGCATTTGTGCTTTCTGTCCAGCTTTGTAAATTTCGAGGCAAGTCTTGAATAATTTTGGGTGGAGGGGGCAATCCTCCAGATAGACCCCACTTGACTCCAATAACCACAAATTTTCACTGGGCCTCACCCATTAAAGGAGAATAATTTTAACTCTCCCTGTTTTCAGAGAGAGAAAGATAACCCAATTTCTCATTTAAAACAACCTGCTTTTAAAATATACAGCTCCCACAGGGTTATTTGGGATTTAGCTGGATAAATACGTTTCAGAAAGGAAATAAAACATGGTTTGGGCAATGTTTTCTTATCACTCAACAAGCATTTTTGCAAAAAAAACACACACAAAAAAAAAAAAACATCAAATCTTTATTTAAGATTTGGTATTTTAAAAATTGGACCTCAAAATAAAATTTTAGAACTGATGTCTAATTCTTCTTTTAAAATATTGGACTGGGTTTTTCAAACTTCCAGGGCATGTTACACTAGTGAGAAACGGTATCATCAAGGGTGACTAAAATAAAGATTTATGTTTCCTTTTCCCCACCCCAACATCAAAACAGCTAAAGTTGTAGCTGAACTGTGACCCTGAAATCGATGTGACTCTAGGCCAGTTTGAAACATGGGGAAGGAGACCAATTTGCAAGTAACTTGGGGAACAAACAGGCTTACAGAACTTGTATGAAGGAGCCATCTTTTTAAAAGCACCTTGCATCATAAGGCTTGCAATTAGAAGCCTTCTGATTTCAGGTTTTTCTCCTCAGTTCGTATCTACACTTCCTTCCTTCCTTCCTTCCTTCCTTCCTTCCTTCCTTCCTTCCTTCCTTCCTTCCTTCCTTCTTTCTCTCCCACCCTCTTTCTTCCCATTACCTTCCTTCCACTCCTCCCTCTCCTTCCTTCCTTCCTTCCTTCCTTCCTTCTTCTCCTTTCCTCTCCCCTTCCTTTTACTTCTCCTTATTCCCTTTCCTTTCCTTCTCCTTATTTCTCTTACCCTTTCTTCCCTCACTCCCTTCCTTCTCCTTCTTCTCATTTGTTCCTTCCCTCCCTCCCTCCCTCCCTCCTCTCTCTCTCTCTCTCTCTCTCAAACACATGACTTCCTGTCTCATCGTGTGATCAGTCTTTGAACAAGACGTTGACTTCCACACAATTAATCAGCCATCGAGTTTGCATCCGGTTCTTTCTCTGAGCTGTACTTTTGAATGTCCCCAGCCCTATGGTTTCCCATATAAATGACAATTAAATCGGCAAACAGGCCTTAAATTCTCTGCTCTTCCTCCTTTTCTCTCTCTTCATGTACACAGGCCGTCTCCTTCTCAAGAGGATATTTGCCAGCAGATAAATATCTGATCAGCATGGACATCCTATGCAGAAAAAAAGTAATTTTGGCAATCATTTACACTGTAATACGAAGGCTGCATTAAGCGTTTGTAAGAGCCCTGCTCCCTTGGCTGATTGGCAATTGGAAACTGCCCTCCATGTCTACTTAGTGGCTTATTATATTAAGGATACAAGTTCTGTAAGCCTGTTTGTTCCCCAAGTTACTTTCCCACCATGTCTCTAGCCTTTGAAGCACAAATTACGAAACACTCCATAAAGCGCAACATTGGTAGAAAATTACTCAGGCAAGCATTGCATTCTGACAAATCAGTAACTCAGAAGCGCTACCATCCTGGAGATTTTTAAAGACTCAATGAGTGTCATGGAAACAAGGAAAAGGTTGACTGTATTTAAAATCCGATTTCAAGCAGATTTGGGGCATAACCCAATCAGCATCACACCAACACAAAAACCATTTTGGAAATCTCTTTTATCCTGCTGGTCCCTCAGTGCTGCCTCCATCTCATTCCCATCCCCATAAATGAGACAGGCTCAAGCCATTCTCTCCTGTATGTATTGAAGTAGAATTTTTCTCTTTAGGACACCCAAAGCATGTCGAATCTTTTGCATTTGGTCACTTTGGAGAAATTTCAGTGCCCAAAGGCATTCGGAGCAGGAGAGGAAATCTCCCACAGAATAACAGAGTTGGGAGGATCCTTCTAGCCCAGGGGGCCTTCAAACTTGGCCCTTTTATGACTTGTGGACTTCAACTCCCAGAATTCCTCAGCCAACGTGCCTGGCTGAGGAATTCTGGGAGTTGAAGTCCACAAGTCATAAAAGGGCCAAGTTTGAAGACCCCTTTTCTAGTCCAACCTCCAACAGGAGACCCTCTACCATCTTAGAATCAACAATGGGGCAGCACAACTAATTGGGGTTGTTTTCTGGCCACTAAATGATCAGTAGAAAGAACTACAGGTAAGCCAGTCCTTGATTTGTGATCACAACTGGGAATTTTGGTCACTAAGTAATGCGGTTATTAAATGAGATATCATAGGACTGACCTGATTTTACAACAATTTTCTGGAAGTTGGGGATCTTTGAAGCCAAATTTGGGGAGATTCAGAGGCTGAAGAGTGGAGGAAATGAAATTTACTTGTCCAAGAAGACCTGTAGGTGGAATGTAGGACAGCTGATGTCACGACACACTTATTCTCTTGCTTTTGAGAAGATCCAAATTCACCTGAATTAAGTGGACTTCATCAAACTAGCTTCCTTCTCCATCAAACTAGATTCTTCTGCATCAAACTTCCTTTTGAGAAGATCCAAGTTCACTTTAATTAAGTGAACTCCATCAAACTAGCTTCCTTCTCCATCAAACTTGCTTTTGAGAAGATCCTTCATCTTAATTAAGTGAACTCCATCAAACCAGCTTCATTCTCCATCAAACTAGCTTTCTTCTCCATCCAACGTCCTTTTGAGAAGGTCCAAGTTCACTTAATTAAGTGAACCCCATCAAACTAGCTTCCTTCTCCATCAAACTAGCTTTCTTCTCCATCCAACATGCTTTTGAGAAGGTCCAAGTTCACCTTAATTAAGTGAACCCCATCAAACTAGTTTCCTTCTCCATCAAACTCGCTTTTGAGAAGATCCAAATTTACCTGAATTAGGTGGACTCCATCAAACTAGCTTCCCTCCTTCTCCACCAAACTAGCTTCCTTCTCCATCAAACTCGCTTTTGAGAAGATCCCAATTTACCTGAATTAGGTGGACTCCATCAAACTAGCTTCCCTCCTTCTCCACCAAACTAGCTTCCTTCTCCATCAAACTCGCTTTTTAGAAGATCCCAATTTACCTGAATTAGGTGGACTCCATCAAACTAGCTTCCATCCTTCTCCATCAAACTAGCACAGCTTCTGGGGAATGTCATTCAGGAGTTGACAGATCAGACCCATCCCAACTCATTAGAAATTTAATCTAATTGGAGATTTCTAAGGTTCTGGACATGGTAGACTTCTCAGGGCAACCTCTGCCTTTTGCCTTCCAGGAAATGAACCTCTCCCAAACCCAACATTGACCATTCTTGAAACGTGGGTCAAGAAGTTGACCTTCTGCTTCTCCCCTCCCATCACATTTTAGCCACGTCTGAAGTTGCTCCATATCTCATTAGCCTTGTTCCCGAAGCCCCTGAAAAAAAAGGAGACCCACAAAACACAGCAGCTTGCGGTCCTAGGGTAGACAGGAAATGTTGGGACTTCCAGAAAAATCAACCTATTAAATGCATGTGCATATGTATATATGTATATATGTATATATCTATATATATATGTTTTCGTAGATTTTCACGGGTACAGGTATGCAGGTCTTAGCGTATTCGGGTCTTTTCCCGTGTGAGATTGAGAGTATCTTGGCGACGTTTCGACGAGGTCCCACTCGCCATCTTCAGGCTGGTGTCTTCGGCTTTGTGCTTTTGCTCGCACAAGCACAAAGCCGAAGACACCAGCCTGAAGATGGCGAGTGGGACCTCGTCGAAACGTCGCCAAGATACTCTCAATCTCACACGGGAAAAGACCCGAATACGCCAAGACCTGCATATATATATATATATGACCTATATATATATATATATATATATATATATATATATATATATATATATATATATATATATATATATATATATATATATATATATATATTTAAAGTCAATTAAATAAAATAATGAACTCTGGGATATTAGAAAAAGGCTTCTTTATTGCTGAGCTTTCGTTAACAACCTGTTAACATCATCAGAGCAAAGGGCTAAATGGCAAGGGAGCATGTGCATAAATTCACATAACAGTTGGAAAACGGTTACATTGTGGCATGTGCACATAGCGTGCTTAGGAAGCTCGTTTAGAAAAATCACATTGACGGTAGTAGGTATACAGTAGAAAGTCTCCCGACAAGATTTAAAAGTCGCGCTTGACAGCTGTCAGGCGCGCAAGCCGGAGCGTGCCTGTCAGTTGTTCGGCGCGAGGTTAACAGGGAGCCGCGCGGAGTCTTGTGCCGGCTGGATTCTTTTTAGTGGAGAGTAGCTTGGATGTTCGTCTCGCCCTCTCACGTGCAGGTGTTGTGGGACTGGATCTGTCAGCTGTTTGGCGCGTAAGTCGGATCGCTCTCATCAGCTGTTCGGCGCGAGGTTTTTCGGGGCATTGCGTGAAGTCTTGTGCCGGCTGGATTCCTTCCGTAGAGGGCAGTTTTGATGTTCGTCTTGCCCTCTCACGTGCAGGTGCTGTGGGACCGGATCTGCAGGGAGAGAAAGTAGATGCCCTCGTAGGGCATGTAAGTGGTTTGCTTGTCCTTATTTCCCCCCCCCCCTTTGCTCTGATGATGTTAACAGGTTGTTAACGAAAGCTCAGCAATAAAGAAGCCTTTTTCTAATATCCCAGAGTTCATTATTTTATTTAATTGACTTTAAATGTCCATACCTGGGATTCCAATATTTAAAATTATTAAAGACATATATATATATATATACTGTATATGTATGTGCGTATAAGTGTAATCATTAATTTCTGGTTATAAGAAACATTTTCCATAAAAAAAAGTCTGTACAATCAGCAGCACTCAGAGGAAAAAAAGACTTTGCTTTTTGTCTGAAATCAAATCTGAAGAGCTTGTTTTCTTTCGCTCGGTGAAATTTCGGAGTCTTCGTTCTTCACAACCTTTTTTTTTTTTTTTTACAAAAAAAGAGGAAAAAAAAATCCATTCTCCCCAGGCACGATAATGAAAAGAAAAAAAAATTCATGTTTTCTCAGGCACACTAAGACCCAAGCTCTGCATTTCACAACAATATTGTTAAGGAACATTCATCGCCGCTTTTTGCAAAGGAGGCGAAGCCACTGAAGGAGAAACAACTTTTCATCAGGACGAAGAGTTATGTTTTTCTGGGGTTTTTTTTTCCCCCTACCTATCGGCTGAATCTCTTCCTGGTGAGACACGGGTTTCACCGTGCACCAAGGTGGCTAGAGTTGGCGCCTCTTCTCTCCGTCACTCATACGACTCACAGGCTGGAAGGGACTTTGGAGGTCATCTAGTCCAACCCCCTGCTCGAGCAGGAGACCCTTTCCCATTCTGGACAAATGGTTGTCCTATCTTTTCTTTAAAAAAAATACAGTGATGGACCACCCACAACTTCTGGAGGCAAGTCGTTCCATTGATTAATTGTTCTCACTGTCAGGAAATTTCTCCTTACTTCTAGGTTGGATCTCCCACTGAGGAGCTTCTACCCACTGCTTCTTATCCTGCTCTCAGGAGCTATGGAGAATAAACTGGCCCCCTCTTCTCTGTGACAGCCCTCCCAAGTAATTGGAAGATGCTCTCATGTCACTCTTAATCCTTCTTTTCATTAGGCTAGACCAGGGGTAGGCAACCTCGACTCTTTTATGACTCATGGACTTCAACTATGCTGACTCAGGAATTCTGGGAGTTGAAGTCCATGAGTCATAAAAGAGCCGAGGTTGCCTACCCCTGGGCTAGACATAACTAGTTCCCTTAGCCATGCATTGCACAATTTAGCCTCCAGATCCCTTATCCTCTTTGTTGCTCTTCTCAGCATTCTTTCTAGGGCCTCAGCATTTTTTTTCTTTCTTTTTTCTTTCTTTTCAGCATCTTTTTTTTCCCTTCATCCTCCTTGATGTCTTCCTGTTTTCCTTCCAGCATGGGGCATTTTTAGCAACTGTGCTACCATTGCAACGAAGAAGGCGACTTGCTCCCGGGAAACTTCTGCAGAACTTCTTTTGTCCTTCGACTTGAAGAGACGCAGAGATGTCTCCACCCACAAATCGGGTGGACTTTCTCTGAAAAGTCCTCTGGGCCTCCTTTCCTTGACAGGAGGAAATGGTCACAGACAGAAGGATCGATGAGAAGAAATGCAGGAATGATGGGAACAGCATTAAGTGGAACTCGTTGTAATTAGCTATTTCCGCTAGACGGTCACAGCAAAAGATGTGATCTTTGGACCTTTCTGTTGCTCCATCTGTTGAAGGCTGCTAAGATCTGGCACAACTACAGAAAGACTGCAAAGAGGCAAAGATCAGGACCAACGCACTCCACAAGTGGCACAGCAAAACTGGCGAAGAGGCAGAAAGATATGTCTTCCTCACCCGGTGATCCACTGGATCTAAACACCAACCCATGCAACTTTTCCGTACTTCAGCTCTGAACTGCCGCCTCGGGAAGCTGCTTTTCGTTGTAGGAAAATAAATAAGAAAATAAAAACACAGATTATGCAAAAGAGTTTGGTTGGGTGGTGTTTTTTTTTTGGTCAGTGGATCTGCCCCAAACATAAATTTATACAAGTCTCTATAAAGAATTTGCAACCATCGAGCAAGAAAATATCTTGATCTCTGAGCACTTTCTTGGGGAGGAGAAGAGAAGACCAAATCCATTTCCATTCATTTTGCAAAGCGTTGCAACACACACAGCTGCAACGTGTGTAATTCTATAAACTGAAACCTGGTATGCCAGCTCTATAGAACCTCCCTCTTCAGGAGAAGTCTGAACAGGAGGACAATCTGCCCCCCACCCCAAACAGCAGGGGCTTCTGGATGTTTAGAATGGAATACTAAGTTTGAATGGAACCGAGCTTGTTTTTCCTGATCTGATACTTAGGAGTCAGCAGAGTTAATTTTAATTGTCTACTTTCATCTCTTTGTCCACAAAAAAGGGCCACGTTTGTTCTTTTCCACCTACTTGGAAAAACTCTAATCAGCTCAATGCGTCATCTTAGATTTCTGCCAGAAACCCTGAATTCAAAAAGCAGGGTTCAGAAGTGTCGTCCTTAAATCCACCCACCTCTGGAACGCCTAATTTTTAATCCCTTGACTTGGTGGCCAGCATCAACCAGTTGCAATTGTTCCACTTCACATCAGATTAAGATGTGACTAAGATTAAGGGTCCTTCTCAACCCAACCTTTAGAGTGCATCCAGGTGAAGAAATACGCGTGAGTCTTTTGCAAAGCAGAGAAAGAAGCACAAGGGATTCCTTTCCCCAGCTTGGTCACTGTACAGGATCTGGAGCCTGCAGCTGCATACAACTGTCTATCCATGTTTGAAGAGTCACTGATTTCAGAATTTGGACTCTCCTATGAAAGAACGTTGTTACAGCTTACCCAACCACCAAAGAGAGTTGTCTTCAAAAATTACGCCAATTCAATGTCTGCGAGAAATCCCTCTAGGCCTCTGTTGTTTGGAAAACAGCATTAAAAACAAACTTCAAAAAAAACCCCACCCTTCTCTATTTTTCACTTTCCTTTGGCCCAAGGATTCCAGTGAGCATTAGTTTCGGATTTTTTCCGGTGCTACCTACAACAATTTGTGAGGCTGTTCAAGCCACTAAAGTGCGCAAAGGTACACACTTTGACTCTTTCAGTTCCTTGCTGCTAAGTTGTTGACAAGGACATCCAGGTTTTTGCTGTGAAACTCTAGCCGTGGCTTGATAGGTGCAAAACTCGCAGAATTGACGGTGCTGACAGAATGTAAGAACGATTCTAGACAAGGTGTTAATGGCGACACTGCCGAGTCTCATTTGTAGATGTTGACATGGAGTCTCAACTTTAGGGTCTTCTATCAGCACATTTGTTATCTTTTCCCACTTCTTGAGTGTCTTTTCTCCACAGGCACACACAGCACACAAGCACACACACAAACACAGAGAGAGAGAGAGAGGGAGGGAGAGAGAGAGAAATGCAGGTTTAAGGAGGAAAAGTCTGAATAACTGCACGTCTGTCAACACAGAACTCCAGAAATTTGTCACCTTAAAGTATCTTGGAGTTCAAACCCCGATACAATCGTCAAAGATGAAGAAGCATTGAATTCTTGCTTCCCGCTGACTCACTTCGCAAAACGGTGGAAGTGAGGCTTTAAAACATTCCAGCTCCCCATGGGTCTCCAATCCTGGGTCAAGACAAAGAGCCACGATCTTCAAAGAGCCGTGATCTGTGTTAGCTCTGACGTCGGCGTGGTTGGGCTCTGCTGACTGACAGGAACCATGGGGAGTTCCACGCCTAGTCATGCTGGATTGTTAGTCCCGTCAGAGTTCTTGCAGGCGTAGGCCACATCCTTGGCGATACTACACATGCGGTTGGACATCTGAAGATCCTTCCTGAAGGCCGACGGGAAGCAGAACTTCTTGAAGCACGTCTTGAAGTTCTCGTCGAGGAACGCGTAGAGAACGGGGTTCAGGCAGCTGTTGGTGTAGCCCAAGGCGGTGCAGAAGTACAAGATGGATAAACTGAGCTCATTATCGGCCTTGGCTCCCAGACTTCGGACCAGGACAAAGATATGAACAGGGGTCCAGCAGATGATGAAGACGGCCACCACAATGAGAACCAACCGAGCGATGCGCCGGAGGTTCCTGTCCTTCTCCTTTGATCCAGAGAGGACCCGGACATTTTTCAGGCGCCTGATCATGAGGCTGTAGCAGATGGTGATCACCACCACTGGGATCATGAAGGAGAAAAGAAAAATGCAGATTCCAAAAATGGGTTCCCAATAGTCCTCAGGTTCAGGAAGTCTAATGAGACAGTCAATTTCTGCAGGAGCAAAGAAACACAAATGAATAATGTGGTTGGAAGCAATGGTGCTATTTTTTCATGGTGTATCAACCTTTCTCATATAGCAGTCCTCAATTTACGACAGAATAACAGTGTTGGAAGGGACCTTGGAGTTCTTTTAGTCCAACCTCCTGCTCAAGCAGATAACCCTATAACATTTCAGACATATGGTTATCCAAACTCTTAAAAACCTCCCATATTGGAGCACCCACAACTTCTGAAGGCAAGTTGTCCTTGCTGTCAGGAAATTCCTCCTTAGTTCCAGGTTGCTTCTCTCCTTGATTAGATTCCATCTGTTGCCTTCTGGTGCTTTGGAGAATAGCTTGACTCCCTCTTCTTTGTGGCAGCCCCTCAAATATTGGAACGCTGCTATCATGTCACCCCTAGTCCTTCTTTTCATTAAACTAGACATACCCAGTTCTGGCAACCATTCTTCATATGACCATAATTGGGATTCGAACCCCCATCACTAACTGAGTCAGTCATTAATTGATGTCTGATTTTACCACATCTTTTTGCCACGGACATTAAGCAAATCCAGCTTTCCCCATTGACTTTGCTTATTGGAAGCTAGCTGGGAAGGTCACAAATGGAGATCACAGGACCCTGGAATGCTGCAACTGTCATCAATCAATCAGAATAAAGCTGGAAGGGACCTTGGAGGTAAGAATAGAATAGAATAGAATAGAATAGAATAGAATAGAATAGAATAGAATAGAATAGAATAGAATAGAATAGAATAGAATAGAATAGAATAGAATAGAATAGAATAGAATAGGATAGGATAGGATAGAATAGGATAGGATAGGATAGGATAGGAGTTGGAAGGGACTTTGGAGGTCTTCTAGTCCAGCCCCCTGCTCAGGCAGAAAACCCTCTACCATTCCAGACAAGTGGCTGTCCAGTCTCTTCTTAAAAACCTCCAGTGTTGGAGCATTCACCGCTTCTGGAGGCAGATAGTTCCACTAATTAATTGTTCTCACTGTCAGGAAGTTTCTCCTTAGTTCTAAGTTGCTTCTCTCCTTGATTAGCTTCCATCCGTTGCTTCTTGTCCTGCCTTCAGGTGCTTTGGAGAATAGCTTGACTCCCTCTTCTTTGGGGCAGCCCCTGAGATATTGGAAGACGGCTATCATGTCACCCCTCGTCCTTCTCTTCATTAAACTAGAGACATACCCAATTCCTGCAACCGTTCCTTATATGTTTTAGCCTCCAGTCCCCTGATCATCTTTGTTGCTCTTCTCTGCACTGTTTCTAGAGTCTCAACATCTTTTTTACATTGTAAAAACCGGATGCAGTATTCCAAGTTTGGCCTTACCAAGGCGTTATAAAATGGCATTAACACCTCATGTGATCTTGATTTCATCCCTTTGTTAATGCCAGGAAGATTCTCTAATTGGGGTCATCAGATCCATCAGCAACTTCACAATCACGTGAATGTTTCACTTAATGGCTGCCACGACCTTCGACAGGAATGGGCAGGAAAACTCACTGCTCTATGAAATGGACCTTGAGCTGTTTCTGCTTTCTGACGATGGTCAATTAACCTCTAAAGAAAACAGTGGGTTGGATAAAACGCCTAATAATTTGGCATGATAGTCTGAGCAATATGTTATAAAGCAGAGGTCTTCAAACCGGGCCCTTTTATGACTTGTGGACTTCAACTCCCAGAATTCCTCAGCCAGGTGTGCCTGGCTGAGGAATTCTGGGAGTTGAAGTCCACAAGTCATAAAAGGGCCCGGTTTGAAGACCCCTGTTATAAAGTTACAGAATAACAGATTTGAGAGCGCAACACGCACCTCCTGAATACGCAATTAGTCATTAACAAGATTCTGCTGAGAATATTATGGGGTGCTATGAACTGTTACATGATACCTATGCAGTGACTGAGCATGCTCATTAGATGCTTGATGACTTAAATGATGCTGCCATCATTGAACAACACATTCCAAAGCCAGTGATGTCTGAACTGTATACACAGATAGTCCTCGACTTACAACCGTTCATTTAGTGACTGTTTGAAGTTACCGGGGCACTGAAAAAGTGACTTAGTGATGGTTTTTCACACTTATGACCATTGCAGCATCTCCAGGGTCATGTGATCCAAACTTGGAAGCATGTATTTATGATGGTTGCAGTGTCCTGGGGGTGTGTGTCATGTGATTGATCAATTGTTGCGACTTTCTGACAGGCAAAGTGAATGGGGCAGCAATGCAGGTAGTCCTCGACTTACAACAGTTGGTTTGGTGACCGTTCGAAGTTACAACATCACCGAAAAAGTGACTTATGACCCAGTGGTGGGATTCAAATATGTGAACAACTGGTTCTCTGCATGGATGCCACTTCCGGAAGTCCATTCTGGGCCTGGGCAACAAAAAATTAGCTACCGGTTCTGCCGAAGTGGTGCGAACCAGCTGAATCCCACCACTGTTATGACCGTTTTTCGCACTTACGACCGTTGCAGCGTTCCCCCATGGTCACCTGATGAAAATTCAGATGATTGGCAACTGATTCATATTTATGACGGTTGCAACATCCCGGTGTGTGTGTGTGTCCCGCGATCCCCTTTTGCGACCTTCCGACATGCAAAGTCAATGGGGAACCTGGATTCACTTAACAATCGTGTTATTAACTTAACAAGTGCAGCAATTCACTTAACAACTGTGACAAGAAAGGCCGTAAAGTGGGACAAAAACTCACTTAACACATGTCTCACTGAGCGACATAAAGTTTGGGCTCCATTGTGGTCCTTAATCGAGGATTACCTGTACTCAGTGGTGGGATTCAGCTGATTCGCACCACTTTGGCAGAACCGGTAGCTATTTTTTTGTTGCCCAGGCCCAGAATGGACTTCCGGAAGTGGCATCCATGCAGAGAACCGGTTGTTCACCTATATGAATCCCACCACTGGCCTATACTGCATAGAAAAGAATGGAATAGTCAAGGACTCTCTGGGGCATGACTTCCATCCTTGTATCAGATGTTGGGACACCAGTGTGCAAAGGCAGGGTTTGTGCAAGGACATTATGACAAACGTGTCATCACGTTGGATATCTGTGCCTTGCGGCAGATGTCACTGGCCCCTCCTGAGGCCTCCTCTGCTGTACGGGGATGATGTTTAGCTAATATCCTAGCCAAGGCTTAATCCTCCGAAGACTTTTATCTACCAAGCTTTGGGCTTTAACACGCCACCAACATTCATATCCCCTCTGCCTCCGTTCTGCACATTTTCCTGGAAACCTGAGTGATATGTCAAGGGTGCTATTCAAACGGCAGGCAAAGCCATGCAAGCTCAGGATTAGTCAGAGCTAGTTCACACTCGGCAGTCGGGAAAGGAATCGTGGCCCCGGCGTGTTTTGCAGGCAGGCAGGCAGGCAATCGGAAGAAGGATGCGTGAAGGAAGGAAAGAGATGGGAGGGAGGGAGGGAGGGAGGGAGGGAGGGAGGGAGGAAGGAAGGAAGGAAGGAAGGAAGGAAGGAAGGAAGGAAGGAAGGAAGGAAGGAAGGAAGGAAGGATGGAACGGAGGAAGGAGATGGAAGAAGGAAGGAGATGGGAAGAGTGGAAGGAAGGAAGGAAGGCGGAAGGAAGGAAGAAGGAAGGAAGGAAGGAAGGAGGAAGGAAGGAAGGAGGGAAGGGAAGGAAGAAGGAAGGAAGGAAGGAAATGGTAGAAGGAAGGAAAAAGTAGGAGGAAGAAGGAAGGAAGGAAATGGGATGGAAGGAAGGAGATGGAAGAAGGAAGGAGATGGGAAGAGTGGAAAGAAGGAAGGAAGGAAGGAAGGAAGGAAGGAAGGAAGGAAGGAAGGAAATGGTAGAAGGATGGAAAAAGTAGGAGGAGGAAGAAGGAAGGAAGGAGATGTGAAGGAAAAAATGAAGGAAATGGAATGGAAGGATGGAAATGGGAAGGAAGGAAGGAAATGGTATAAGGAAGGAAAAAGTAAGCTTGTGAGGAAGAAGGAAGGAAGGAAGGAGATGTGAAGGAAAAAATAGAATGGAAGGAAGGAATTTGGAAGGAAGGTGGGAGGGAGGGAGAACGGAAGGAAGGAAGGAAGGAAGGAAGGAAGGAAGGAAGGAAGGAAGGAAGGAAGGAAGGAAGGAAGGAAGGAAGGAAGGAAGGAAGGAAGGAAGGAATTTTCTTCGTATGGAAAAACGAACTGATATTTCAAAAGGAATATTTTTAAGAGATACGTGCTTTTTGAACTATAGAAGTAAGTACCGGAAAGATGCTCCACGCTATTATATTAGACTTTTAGCTGTGAGTGTCATCTTTTCCATCCGACGACTGAGCTACGATGGAGAAACATTTCCCTATTTTACCTCAGGTGTCTTCGGCGCGGCTGGGGAAACTGGAGCAGATTCACAGGGTTTTTTTGTTTTTGTTTTTTTAGATTAAAGACAGCCCACCCAGCCCTTCTCCATTTCATGTTTCTCACCGTCGTTGTCTCTCTCCGTGGAGCCCATCACCATGACCGGGATGCCAAAGACAGAAGCTAACGCCCAGATGCCGACGTTGACCACTTTGGCCTTGTGAGGGGTGCGGATGTCCAGGGCCTTGATGGGATGGCAGATGGCGATGTAGCGGTCCACGCTCATCATGGTCAGGGTGAAGGTGCTGGTGAACATGTTGTAGTAGTCAATGGAGATGGCAATCTTGCAGAGGGCATTTCCAAAGGGCCAGGAGCCCATGAAGGTATCCGTGCCTTGGAAAGGTAAGGTTATGAGGCACAAGGTGTCAGCTAAGGCCAGGTTGAAGATGTAGATGTTGGTGGCCGTCTTCATCTTGGTGAATCTAGAGAGCAAGGAAGGAACACAAAGAAGAAGAAGAAACTGAAAATGACTGTGCTCCACATCCAATCCTCCGGGGGGGACATTTCCCAGCATTTCCAAATTCCACTCGTTCAAAACTGGCTTCTTTTAGGACAGAATAACAGAGTTGGAAAAGATCCTAGAGGTCATCTAGTCCAACCCCCTGCTCAAGCAGGAAACCCTATACAAATTCAGACAAATGGCTGTCCGATCTCTTCTTAAAAACCTCCAGTGTTTGAAGGACAATGAAATACCAAGTCATGTATTGATCAAAAAAAAAGGAGGAGGAGGAGGAGGAGGAGAAGGAGGAGGAGGAGAACTGAGCTCGGTTGTTTTCTTGCAGATGTTTCATGACCAAACTATGTAACATCATCAGTGCTAGAAGGGAGTGGGATTTGCTCTCTATTTATATACAAGTAGCTTGCCCTGTATATATGTGTTGGTGGGATTGATTGATTGATTGATTGATTGATTGATTTTCTAACTGCCCATCTCACGTATGTGATTCTGGGCAGCTTACAAGGTTAAAAAAAAGAAAAGAAAGAAAAACTACCATTTAGAAATATTTTTGAGCAGGAACTGGACGAAATAATAATATATGGCATATAAGACTTTTTTTTTTTCCCTTCTAACGTGGTACTTTTTATTCCCCGTAACATATTTTACAGACCATAGCAAATAGATTTATGCCAGTGAGAATAGATTTCTGTTTCCACTGAAAGCTTTCTTAATTGTCTAGAACATTTCTGCATAATGACACATTAAACAGAATGTCTTAACTACGGCTTTGCGAAAACATCATTTCTCACTTTTTGCCAGACTGTTTCCAAATGACTAACAAGCTGCAGCTAAAAGTGGAAGGACAAAGAGGATACAGGGTGAACCATATCCTGGTCACCTTTTTCTGCCACCTGCCCCAAGTAATTAGGATGAATATGGCCCCGTGTCCTTCGTCTCTTTGCAAGAATTGCAAAAAGTCACAGCGAAGCAAGCTGATTATTCAACCTGGACACATCAACAGTGAATGGATCTACACTCAGTTTATAATGAGTGGGATTCCAGATCTCTTCTTCTGACTATACTTGACTTACGATCAGTCACTTAGCAACTGTCGGAAGGTATGACAGAGGTTTCCTGGGTGCTGATTCCTAGTTCTGAAGTTTTGATGGCTATTCCTGCAGTCACATGATCGCATTTTGGGTGCTTGGCAAACCGGCTTGCATTTATAAGTGGCTTGCAGCATCCTGCCATCACATGACCCCGTGTTGTTCCCATCTTCAAAAAAGGGGGAAAAATGGACCCAGGAAACTACAGACCTATCAGCCTCACCTCAATACCTGGGAAGATTCTGGAAAAGATAATCAAACAATGAATCAGCGAACACCTAGAGGCAAACAAAGTCATTACTAAAAGCCAACATGGGTTTGTCAAAAACAGATCATGCCAGACAAACCTTATTGCATTCTTTGACCAAGTGACAAAATTAGTGGATCAGAGGAATGCTGTGGATATAATTTACTTGGACTTCAGTAAGGCATTTGATAAAGTAGATCACAACCTACTACTGATAAGATAGAAAAATGTGGGTTAGACAGCATCACCACCAGATGGATCCGTAGCTGGCTGACTGGCCGTACTCAGCGTGTGGTCCTCAATGGAACCGCATCTACATGGAGGGAAGTGTGTAGTGGGGTGCCCCAGGGCTCTGTTCTGGGGCCAGTGCTCTTCAACATCTTTCAACGATTTGGACGAGGGGATAGATGGGGAACTCATCAAATTTGCAGACAACACCAAGCTGGCAGGAATAGCCAACACTCCAGAAGACAGGCTTAAGATACAGGGGATCTGGACAGACTTGAACACTGGGCACTATCTAACAAAATGAAATTCAATGGTGAAAAAAGCAAGGTTCTACATTTAGGCAAGAAAAAACAAAAGTACAGGTATAGTATAGGGGGTACCTTGCTCAATAGTAGCAACTGTGAGAGGGACCTCGGAGTCCTAGTGGACAATCACTTAAATATGAGCCAGCAGTGTGCTGCAGCTGCCAAAAAGCAACACAGTGATTAGATCAAGATCACGTGAAGTATTAATACCACTTTACAATGCCTTGGTAAGGCCACACTTGGAATACTGCATCCAGTTTTGGTCACCACGATGTAAAAAAGATGTTGAGACTCTAGAAAGAGTGCAGAGAAGGGCAACAAAGATGATTAGGGGACTGGAGGCTAAAGCATATCAGGAACGGTTGCTGGAATTGGGTATGTCTAGTTTAATGAAGAGAAGAACGAGGGGGGACATGATAGCAGTCTTCCAATATCTCAGGGGCTGCCACAAAGAAGAGGGAGTGAAGCTATTCTCCAAAGCCCCTGAAGGCAGGACAAGAAGCAACGGATGGAAACTAATCAAGGAGAGAAGCAATCTAGAAGTGAGGAGAAACTTCCTGACAGTTAGAACAATTAACCAGTGGAACAACCTGCCTCCAGAAACGGTGAATGCTCCAACACTGGAAGTTTTTAAGAAGAGACTGGACAGCCATTTGTCCGAAATGGTATAGGGTTTCCTGCCTGAGCAGGGGGTTGGACTAGATGACCTCCAAGGTCCCTTCCAACTTTTTAAATTATTATTATTATTATTATTATTATTATTATTATTATTATTATTATTATTATTATTATTATTATTATTATTGTTGTTGTTGTTGTTGTTGTTGTTGTTGTTGTTGTTGTTGTTGTTGTTGTTGTTGTTGTTGTTGTTGTTATTATTATTTATGACATGCTTGCTGAAACCCAGCATTTACTTCCAGTTTTTGGCAAAAGCACCACGGAAAAACAATTGGTTTGCTAAACCACCTCAGGGTTCGCTTAACAGCCACTGGGGGGGGGGGGAGGTTGTAAAATCATATTAGTCGCTTGGGTGATCTATTCTATTCCATTCCATTCCATTCCATTCTATTCTCTTCTATTCTATTCTATTCTATTCTATTCTATTCTATTCTATTCTATTCTATTCTATTCTATTCTATTCTATTCTATTCTATTCCAGAAGACAGGAGGAAGACAGCAGGTTAATAGCCTTAGTCATCTCTGTACCATAACAAACTAACTTCAGTGACAGCCTTAGTCAGGGTTAGCATATCTGGGGCAATGTGCTTCAAAAGCCCAGCTCTCCTGTGAGCATGGCAATGCTATTCTGGGCAAGCTAAAATCACTAATCTGGAGGTTACCTTGCAAGCTTATGTACTGTTGCCTGTATCACATCAGTTGGGAATTTCTTCCAACATACTGACACACCCTCAAGATTCACGATTCCCCCATGGACCAATTACATCTGGCCTCCTCATTTATTGAAGCCTGAAACGGCGAGAAACCAACCTCTGAGTAATAGCTACTAAGTGTTACGATGAAATGATGGTTCTTGGGGAAAACGTATGAAACTACAACATCACAAGAAATTCTAGGTTTGCGGGAGGGAAGGAGGGAGGGAGAGGGAGGGAAGGAAGGAAAGAGGGAGAAAGAGAGAGAGGGAGATTAGAAGGGAGGGAGGGAGGGAGAGACGGGGAGGGAGAGGGGAGGGAGAGTAGTCAGTAGATGAAAGGGGAAAGGAAAGGAGAGAGTGAGGAAGAGGAGGGAGACAGATGGGAAAAGGAATTCAGGCAAGGAAGGCAGGAGAGGAGGGGAGGGAGGTAGGGATGGAGAGGGAGGAGGTGGACATATGGACGTTAGGTAAGGAAATAAGGTAGGCATAATTAAGTGCCTGAAGAATGGAGGGCGGAGGAGATGGAAGGGCGTGGATGAAAATGATAGGGGTACCGATTTTAATTAAGGATGGAAGGAAGGAAGGGAGGAAGGGGGGGAGGTAGGGAGGGAGGAGGAGGGATGGATGAAAGGAGAAGGGGAGCCGGATGGAATGAAGAATGGAAGTAATGAATTAGGGAGGGAGGGAGGGAGGGAGGGAGGGAGGGAGGGGGATCCAAAGGAGGCATCTTCACTGCAGGGAACCTAGCCTGAGCAGCCTGGCTTTTAACTGCTGCACCCTCGATCCTAAACTGTTTTTTAAACTCTCCCTTCCAACGGAGACGCCAGCACCGCCCTTTCTGGAAGGGACCTCCCTTCTCTGATCTCAAACACGCTTGTTCTGGGCCAGCTCCAACCGGGACGGTGGTTTATTTCGCCAAAGACACGAGAGCTGCGCCTTGGAATAAGTATGCAGATGCCGTCTTGGCGGCGGCTGTTTTTCTGAAACGGTTCCCCGGTTTATAATGACAGATGCTCAATGAATCCAAAATAAGCCTCCACTGGTTCATCTCTACGTGAAACAGCAAGAAGCAGATGAGTCATCAGCCAAAAAAATAAAATGAAATCACTGCTGGACCAGGAAGGGAGGATGGAGGATGGAGCTCAGGACATGTTTGGCACGTAGGAAGGGGGCCCGAATCGCCTCCTGGCAGATCCAGCTTGAGAGATTTCAGGGGGCAGGTTTGACACCCTCCCCCCCCAAAAAAGCATCTTGCAACCTTGCCATCCTTGCCAGGGCTTCAGCCTTCTGTTTCTAAACTCCCCGTTAACCAGCCTCTTTGCCGCAGGACAAACAGCTGCATAGGGAGCCTCGCTTCTCTGGGTACCAATTGCGATCTTGCGAGAGGAACCGTGTGGCCAAATTCCCTTCCAAGAAGCATATGTTATGGCCAGCCCTGGCATCTGTATTTATATCTATTAATATGCATGCCTCCTTGCATTTTATAGCCCTTTGCTTTTCTGCAGGACATCTGTGCTCACCAGGCTGCCTTATATTACGATTATTTTTAATTTTAAGCCGTTTTTTTTTTTTTACTTCTCTCATTCGCTGGTGGTTTCGTAGCCTGTGTTTGGATCGTCGCTAGCCGCCTCGATTCTTTGCTTAAGGGGAAAGGTGGGAAATTAAGCAAATCAATTAAAAATCAATAAAGGAGGGGAGGGGAGGGGAGGGGAGGGAAGGGAAGGAAGACAAATAGGAAAGGAAAGGAAAGGAAGACAAATAGGAAAGGGAAGGGAAGGGAAGGGAAGGGAAGGGAAGGAAAGGAAAGGAAAGGAAAGGAAAGGAAAGGAAAGGAAAGGAAAGGAAAGGAAAGGAAAGGAAAGGAAAGGAAAGGCCAACTTCCCATTCCTGGTTTCCAAAGATTATTCAAATTCTTTTTAAATATAAAAAGAGAGAGATGGGTCCTTGAAGACTTTCTTATGAGAACTACATGAGGAAACGATTAACTTTTCAAGACGTTAGTCAAGATGTTGGCAGTGGATGGAGTCCAAAGCATAACCCTGTACTGTAGGTGCCAGACAGTTAAACCTTCCTCTGGAGGAATGCATTTCTTAGTAAGCATGTGATTGTAGAACTATAGGTAATCCTCAATTTATGGCCACAACTGAACCCAACATTTCTGTTGTTAAGCAATGAGAGTTAAGTCGGTTTTGCCCCATTTTACAATTTTCCTTACCAGAGTTGAGAACTGAATCATTACAGTTGTTAAATGAGTAACATGGTTGTTAAGTGAATCTGCCTTCCCCACTGACTTTGCTTGTCAGAAAGCCACAAAAGGGGATCACGTGACCCCGGGACGCTGCGACCGTCATAAATAGGAGTCAGTTGACAAGTCTCTGAATTTTGATCTCCTGACCATGGGGAGGCTGCAACAGTCGTAAGGGTGAAAAACAGTCGTAAGTCACTTTTTTCAGTGCTGTTGTAACTTCGAACAGTCGCTAAATGAACTGTTGTAAGTCGAGGACTACCTATACTTTTCTTTGATAAGGATATGCAAAGAAGGTGGCCACTAACTTTTTCTAAGGCTTTTTGTTTTCAATTTCCCAGTCCTGAGATCTCCTGGTGGTGTCACATCCAAGGATGAATCAAGCAAGATCCACCTTGCTTAACTTCTAAGTCCAGACAAGAGCGGCCAGTGCTGCCCCCTGCTGGCCTTCTACTAATAAGCCAACTTTGGATCAGTTGGTATTGATATGCCTTCTTGGTAATTATATTTCCTTCGATTCTCTGTCTTATTCTGCTAGGAATGTGAGTTAAAAAGAAGGATCAGCTCATGGTGTTCACAGGCTTCTCATCAAAGATGTTGAGACTCTAGAAAGAGTGCAGAGAAGGGCAACAAAGATGATTAGGGGACTGGAGGCTAAAGCATATCAAGAACGTTTGCTGGAATTGGGTATGTCTAGTTTAATGAAGAGAAGGACTAGGGGTGACATGATAGCAGTATTCCAATATTTGAAGGGCTGTCACAAAGAAGAGGGAGTCAAGCTATTCTCCAAGGCGCCTGAGGGCAGGACAAGAAGTAATGGATGGAAACTAGTCAAGGAAAGAAGCAACCTGGAACTGAGGAGAAACTTCCTGACGTGTAGAACAATTAACCAGTGGAACAACCTGCCTCCAGAAGCGGTGAATGCTCCAACACTGGAAGTTTTTAAGAAGAGACTGGACAGCCATTTGTCTGAAATGGTATAGGGTTTCCTGCCTGAGCAGGGGGTTGGACTCGATGACCTTCAAGGTCCCTTCCAACTTTATTATTATTATTATTATTATTATTATTAAGTATTTATCTTGTGTTCATCTCCAGTTTAATTTAATTTAATCCTTACATTGGGCTGCTGGCTAGCTCATTTTTATTTTACTTTTTTTTTTTTTTTTTACTATTAGTTAGCCTTTCATTCAGCGGATTGTTAAAAGAATACTTATTTCATTTATCTTCCTTTTTAGGGCCTCCTTTTTTATTTGCATGAAATAAAAAGTGAGGAATGAAAGGGACCAGGGAGGGGGATGGAATTGATAGGAAAGGAGGAAGCCCTAATTTGGCATTTTCACTGCAAAAAGATGGTGGCCTATTAATTCTTACACTAAATATTTAATGAAGCCAAATCTTTTTCTGAAAAGGGGCACCTGCTCTTCTTAATTACCTGTCGTGTTTCTATGAAAACCAAGACCTGAACATTTTGTGCCGAGCATCTTACTAATCAACACACACACAAACATACACACACACACACACACACACGCACGAAATATGTAAATCAATTCACCTCTGCAGAAATGCTGCCTCACTACTAGCAAGGCTTTTGTTAATGTCCCTTTATTACAATAATTATCACTGTCTCTACTTTCTGTATTTCTGTTCCCTCTTTCTTCTTCTTCTTCTTCTTCTTCTTCTTCTTCTTCTTCTTCTTCTTCTTCTTCTTCTTCTTCTTCTTCTTCTTCTTCTTCTTCTTCTTCTTCTTCTTCTTCTTCTTCTTCTTCTTCTTCTCCTTTCCTCCTCCTGTCCTTCTCTTCCTCCTTCTTCTCTTCCCTTTCTTCTTCTTCCTCCTCTCCTCCTCCTTCTCCTCCCCCTTTCTTCCTCCCCCTCCTTCCTCTTCCTCTTTTTAGAAATGTCACCCAAACTTTCCAATTATATAATTACGTGTCTGATTCTTAAAACTAGTCTTTGCATCGGCCGAATTGGACTGGCAAAAATTTTTACAACATAATAAAGGTAAAAAAAATCCTTATCACGTTTGGATTAAGCAACGATCCAGAAATGACTAAAATAACGTGTGTTCTTTTTTAATTTAATTTTTCATTTTTAAAAAAATTCATTCGGATAAAAGATAAATAGGAACGGATATAGTGCAAGAGCAAAGAAAGGAAAAAAGAAAAATTTGCAGTAAAGAAAAGAAGAAAGTATAGAAAGAAGGGAGGCCTTCAGGGAAACGTTTAAAAAAGCCAACATGGTGCCTAGTTTGTTCACCTGAAGCCCCGCCCATTTTTAATGCAACACCTATTAAAAAAGGGGGGATGGTGCTTCACACTCATTGTCATGGCAACCATCTTGATTTTTTTTTTACCCAAAAGATATCCCTGGTATCTTACACAAACATACAGATCGTTCTCAACTTAGGACCACAACTGAGTGCAAAATTGCTGTTCCTAAGCAAGACAATTGTTACGTGAGTTGTGCCCCATTTACAACCCTTCTTGCCACAGCTGTTAATTGAATCACTGCACTTGTTAAATTAGCAACACGGTAGTTAAGTGAACCCAGCTTCCCCATTGACTTTGCTTGTCAGAAGGTCACTAAAAGTGATCACGTGACATGCAAACGTCATAAGTATGAGCCAATTACCAAGGGTCAGAATTTTGATCACATGACCACGGGGTTGCTGCAGCCGTTGTAATGGTGAGGATTGGTTGTAAGTCACTTTTTTTTTAGTGCTGTTGTAACTTTGAATGGTCACTAAACAAACGGTTGTTAAGTTGAGGGTGAATTGTACTAGGACTAAAGCAGGGGTAGGCAACCTTGGCTCTTTTATGACTCGTGGACTTCAACTCCCAGAATTCCTGAGCCAGTATGGCTCAGCTTGGAAACCTCTCCCTTTCCCCTCAGCCATGCTGGCTCAGGAATTCTGGGAGTTGAAGTCCACGAGTCATAAAAGAGCCAAGGTTGCCTACCCCTGTAAAGCCAAACAACTTTAACGACATATAATTCGAAAGAACATATATAAAACCAACAAAGCCAATTAGTGGTTTTTTTTGGAGCTGAATTAACATCTGAAATAATTTTTGTGCCAGTTAAAATGGGTGCCGCCTTTAGAGAAAAATATTGCACTCGGAACTGTGTTTTGCCATCAATTAGCTGAACAACCAATTTCTTTCTAAAAAAAAGACACAGAAGTATCCGGGTGATGAAAAATAACGATTTTCGTTGGATTAATGATCGTTTTAACTGTGTAGAAAAGTGACACGTAATGCCTGGCATTAAAATTACTGTACAAACATTTTAATTCTTTATTCCTGCTTCCTTCTAATCTATGGAGGGTAAACAGCTATTCTAAACAGCCAATTACAAATATCTATTATAGGCATATAATGTGGTACTTAATATTTTAAATTCCTACAGTGCTACCAAGGGTTTTTGAGCTGCCAGCCCACATCTAGGCATCACGTTAATATCGTTCAGCTCTGCACAATTTGGCAAAGGACGCTTCTAATGCGGATTCTTCGTACAATCATGATAAAAAAATCAGTATCTGAAACCGTTGATTGATTTTAAATAAGCTTTTTACGTTCTGTCAAGTTCCCCCATAAACAGTTTGAGCTGCCAAAGTCAAAACGAGAGTATAATTTAGCATTAGATTAAAGAGAGCCGGTTTCTAGCATTGGACTAGAAACCAGGAGACTGGGAGTTATAGTTCGGCCTTTGGCATGAAAACCTCAGGAAGCAGTTTTATATTTTAACTGTATGTGTGTGTATGTATGTATATATATATATATATATATATGTAGGTCTTTGGTAATTCGGGTTTTCTCCCGCGTAAAATTGAAAGTGTCTTGGCAACGTTTCGACGAAGTCCCATTCGTCATCTTCAGGCTGGTGTCTTCGGCTTCGTGCTTCTAGGAGCAATGTGTGATCGCAGCTGTTTCTTCCTTTTAACTGCCAGTGGAGGTATGAACTGATTGGATGGGAGCTTGGCTGTGTTCTGATTGGGTGGAGGTGTGTTCTGATTGGTTAGGGGTTTGGCTGTGCTCTGATTGGATGAGGGGTTGGCTGTGCTCTGCTTGGCGGGGGGTGTGCTCTGCTTGGGTGGGGGCCCTGTTGTGCTCAGATTAGTCTGAGTTGCAGGGGGATTTGAGATGGAGAGCTGCATTGCTGTTGTTTGGCTTCGCATTCGTGGTCGTGCCACATCTTCAAGGTGGGTGTCAGTTTGCTTCACGTATGAAATGGATGGGTTTAAGATGCGAAACGTTGCCAAGACACTTTCAATTTTACGCGGGAGAAAACCCGAATTACCAAAGACCTACATACAAACACCCGTGAAAACCTCAGAAAACATATATATATATATATATATATATATATATATATATAAAATTAAACTCTCTCTCTATACAGTATATATATAATTAAACTATATATATATATATATATATATATATAAAATATTAATTTAATATTTACATATATATTTACATATATATACGTATATGTATATGTATATGTAATGTATATGTATATTTATGTTTTAATTATACTGGTATATATGAATAGACATATTTTTATGACTGTAAACTGCCCAGAGTTATGGTAAGACAGGCAGTCAATAAATAAATAAATAAATAAATAAATAAACAAACAAACAAACAAACAAACAAACAAACAAATAAATAAATAGCAACAGCAAATCATTCTATTCTATTCTATTCCATTCCATTCTGTTCTGTTCTGTTCTATTCTCTCTTCTATTCTATTTTATTCTGTTGTGTTTTCTATTCTGTTCTATTCTATTCTATTCTGTTCTATATCCTATCCTATCCTATCCTATCCTATCCTATCCTATTCATTTTTATGCAGTATTGCAGGCTAATTCTGCCGACTGCCAGCAATTCGATTCTGGCGGGCTTAAGGTTGACTGAGCCTTCCATCCTTCTGATGTCGGTAAAATGAAGACCCATATTGTTGTTGGGGGCAATATGTAAGTTGTTAAGTTGTCCTTTGTAGCAGCCCCTCAAATATTGGAACACTGCTGTCATGTCACCAATTGAAATCAGTCTATCGCAGTCAGCTAATGGATGTTGCGGTGTTTCAGGAAGAACTTGAGGGAGGGGTTTTTTTTGGCCAAGGATGGGTCAACTGAGTGCTTGGTCTCAGCTTAATATGGACATTCGGAAATCTAATGAAGAAATAAATGAACGTTCTGTATCCTTGATTGACATTTACAAAACTAATAAAGAAATAAATGGACATTCTGTACTATTGATTTCTTCATCAAATGTGTTTACCCATCTTGATCGCGATGCTTTTCGGTGGCTGGGCATAATTAAACCTACACCGTAAAATTAAAATAAAATGGAATTCAAAACCCCGACCCTTAAATAAATCAACAGAGCAGCCTCAAATTTTACGAGTTAGAATTGACAAATTGTGAAAACAAAGAAGCAAAGCTGTGGATCCAAATGCCAGGAATCAGAACAGCCAGTTTGGTCTAGCGGTGAAGGCACCAGGGTGGAAACTGAAGACAATCAGTTCTAGTCCTGCCTTAGGCGTGAAAGCCAGTTGGGTGACTTTGGGCCAATCACCAGGAGACGGTGAATTCTAGTTCTGCCTTAGGAATGAAAGCCAGTTGGGTGACTTTGGGCCAATCACCAGGAGACGGTGAATTCTAGTTCTGCCTTAGGCATGAAAACCCAATGGGTGACTTTGGGCCAATCACCAGGAGACGGTGAATTCTAGTCCTGCCTTAGGAATGAAAACCCAATGGGTGACTTTGGGCCAATCACCAGGAGACGGTGAATTCTAGTCCTGCCTTAGGCATGAAAACCCAATGGGTGACTTTGGGCCAATCACCAGGACACTGGGAGTTCTAGTTCTGCCTTAGGCATGAAAGCCGACTGGGTGACTTTGAGCCAATCACCAGGAGACGGTGAGTTCTAGTCCTGCCTTAAGCATGAAAATCCACTGAGGTGACTTTAAGTGACTGTCCAATCTCTTCTTAAAAAAGCTCCAGTGTTGGAGCACCCTTTAGGTCAATCATCAGGAGTCCGTGAGTTCTAGTCACACCTTAGGCATGAAAAACCGGATGGGTCACTTTGGGCCAGTCCCTCTCTCCATTAGTCCAGTCCACCTCACAGGGTTGTTGTTGAGGGGAAAAATAGGACAAGGATGGAGCATTAGCTGTGCTCGCCACCTAGAGTTACATATAAAGTAACAAAAGTGGGATAAAAATCTAACGCAGAAATAAGAAATTAAGAGCAGCCCCATTGGATTGGTTCAAGGACCCTCTTAAATTCCCATTTTGCTTCTCACAGGGGCCATAATTGCATGCATTTATGATCTTCTCCAAAGGGGGGTTGGGTTAGCCCACTCCCACCTCCCACCCACTGTTCCTCTGCATTTGATATTTCAGTGCCAGCTTCCTTCAACCTTGAAGCAACGCTAAATCCTCAAATAGCTTCCAACCAGCCTGCCTCCTATCCTTTTTAAAAAGCCATGCCAATTAGTGGCTGTTTCTCCTTCTGGTGACATTGCATCCCAGGGGTTAATCACATTCAGCATTCAGTATGGAGAACAGGTCTTCTCTTGTCTGTTTGCCATCTCCTTTCCATCAGTTGCATTGGATGGGATTCGTTCTATTACAGAGAGAAGAAAACCTTTCCCTGCGCACTTTTTGTAGACTTTTTCCATGATGTTATACCAGGAGTCTTCAAACTTGGCAGCTTTGAGACTTGTGGACTTCAACTCCCAGAATTCCTCAGCCAGCCAGGGCTGGCTGAGGAATTCTGGGAGTTGAAGTCCACAAGTCTCAAAGCTGCCAAGTTTGAAGACTCCTGTGTTATACGCTTCAGTTAAAAGGGAAGGGAAAGTAACACGGCCTATAAAACTAAGAACACCAAGAGAGATGAGAAAGCAACGCCACAGGGGATTTAACTTCTCAGATGAATGGACTGCAACGGAAAAAAGGAAGGTTTTATTTAGTGAATATCTAAGTGGGAATGCTGGAAGGATAGGTGGGGCTGGTTGGGAGAAGGAGAACTGAGGAAAGCAGCATAGGTTTTTTCCCCCCTCACCAATTGGTCAAATTCAGAGGAGACAGAATGAACAAAGAGAAGCCGATGGAATAAGGGAAAAATAAAATAGAGGACTCGAAGCACCGTTACTGGAGAGACACTGCTAAACTATTCTGTCCAATTAGATTCAATTCATTCAGCTCTTTTCAAGCATGAGAAAAATACTTATGTGTTCCGTACACCCCAACGCGAAACCAAAATTATGACATTTTGCAGATGGCCTGCCTGTTTTTCTACCACCTATTGAAGAACAAACTATTGAGATTTTAAGAAGACCTAGGGCTGGGTACTTCTCCTATTCCTCTTGCAGACCAACGGGATTTTTCTATTATTTTTTTTTCCTAAGGTGCAGCTCCTTTTTCTGGTAAATCTGATCACACGTGCGCTAAAATAACATCATCAAGCCATCAAGGTAGATAGATTTGAAAAGCAGAATTCCTTAAATCTAATGCCCAAATCCAAGGTAACTTAGTTAAAAAACTGACAGAATAAAATACAGGAGAAGGAAGGAAGGAAGGAAGGAAGGAAGGAAGGAAGGAAGGAAGGAAGGAAGGAAGGAAGGAAGGAAGGAAGGAAGGAGAGTGAATGGATGGATGGATGGGTAGATGGATGGATGGGAGGAAGCAAGGAAAGAAAGATGGATGGAAGAAGGAAGGAAGGAAGGAAGGAAGGAAGGAAGGAAGGAAGGAAGGAAGGAAGGAAGGAAGGAAGGAAGGAAGGAAGGAGA
The DNA here is from genome assembly GCA_023970755.1 of Azemiops feae. Taxonomy (NCBI): domain Eukaryota; kingdom Metazoa; phylum Chordata; class Lepidosauria; order Squamata; family Viperidae; genus Azemiops; species Azemiops feae. Next base: position 4,833 of record JALGBA010003988.1, on the reverse strand, counting down.
GTGAATGGATGGATGGATGGGTAGATGGATGGATGGGAGGAAGCAAGGAAAGAAAGATGGATGGAAGAAGGAAGGAAGGAAGGAAGGAAGGAAAAGGAAGGAAGAGTGAATGGATGGATGGATGGGTAGATGGATGGATGGGAGGAAGCAAGGAAAGAAAGATGGATGGAAGAAGGAAGGAAGGAAGGAAGGAAGGAAGGAAGGAAGGAAGGAAGGAAAAGGAAGGAAGAGTGAATGGATGGATGGATGGGTAGATGGATGGATGGGAGGAAGCAAGGAAAGAAAGATGGATGGAAGAAGGAAGGAAGGAGGGAGAGAGGGAGGGAGGAGAAGAAGAAGAAGAGGAGGAAGGAGAAGAGGAAGAGGAAGAAGAGGAGGAGGAGGGGAGAACTGAAATATAGAAAGTAGAGGAGGAAAGAGAAGGAGAAGAAGGAGAAGGAGAAAATCAAACTGAGGAATCAATTTGAGTTCTCCCCCTTGTGAGAACATTTATAATTGGTATATTTCTATGTTTTTATGAAGATATTTAGAAACGGAAAAATGGAGGATGATTACATCTGCATTCAGCCTAATAGATGAACAGTTTGTCTGGAAATGAAATGATTACATCACTGCAAGTTTAAGAATGATCTTCGAGTTCTTAGCGCAAACGATTTTCATAGTGAAAAACTACAAATTAAGCTCCGGAACATAAAAAGATTTAAAACATACACAGGTGTATACAGGTAGTCCTCAACTTACAACAGTTCATTTAGTGACCATTCAGAGTTACGACAACACTGAAAAAAGGGGCTTACAACCATTTTTCACACTTACAACTGTTGCCGCATCCCCAGGGTCAGAGGGTCAAAATTCAGACGCTTGGCAACTGACTCACATTTATGACGGTGGCAGTCTCCTGCGGTCACGTGATCCCCTTTTGCCACCTTCTGACAAGCAAAGTCAACGGGGAGAAGCCAGATTCACTTCACAACTGTGTTACTAACTTAACATCTGCAATGATTCACTTAGCAACTGTGGCAAAAGGAGTTGTAAAACGGGGCAAATCTAAATCAACAAATGTCTCGCTTAGCAACAGAAATTTTGGACCCAGCTGTGGTTGTACGTTGAGGACTACTTGCATAAAGAAGCATCTGCTATCTGGAGCCCTCCCACCAGGTACATTAGGACTACAACTTCCAGAGTTCCCAACCAGTAACAAAATTTGGAAGTTTGGCTGGAAAGCTGAGGTTGTGATTCCAGCCGACCTGGAGAAGGGAGAAGGGAGAAAGGGGGAAAGAGAAAAGAGAAAAGAGAAAGGAGGAGAAAGAGGGAAGGAAGGAAGGAAGGAAGGAAGGAAGGAAGGAAGGAAGGAAGGAAGGAAGGAGGGGAAGGACAATGAGAGGGAGGGAGGGAGGGAAGGAAGGAAGGGACAAAGAGGGAAGGAAGGAAGGAAGGAAGGAAGGAAGGGAGGGACAAAGAGGGAAGGAAGGAAGGAAGGGAAGAAAGGAAGAGAAGGAAAGGAAGGAAAGGAAAGGAAGGAAGGAAGAAAGGGAAGGAAGGAAAAGGAAGGAAGGAAGGAAGGAGGGAGGGAGGAAGGGAAAGAGATGGGAGGGAGGGAGGGAGGAGAAGGAAGGAAGGAGTGAAGGAAGGAAGGGAAGGAATGGAAGGGAAGGAGGAAAGGAAGGGAAGGAAGGAAGGGAGGGAGGGAGGGAGGGGGGAGGAAAGGAAAAGAGATGGGAGGAGGGAGGAGGAAGGTAAGGGAAGGAAGGGAAGGAAGGAAGGAAGGAAGGCAGGAAGGAAGGAATGAAAGGGAAGGAAGGAAGGGAGGGGGAAGGAAGGAAGGAAAGAATGGGAGGGAGGGAGGGAGGAGGAAGGAAGGAAGGAAGGAAATGGAGAAGGAAGGAGGAGAAGGAAGGGAAGGAAGGAAGGAAGGAAGGAAGGAAGGAAGGAAAGGGAGGGAGGAAGGAAGGGAGGGAGGGAGGGAGGGAGGAAGGAAGGAAGGAAGGAAGGAAGGAAGGAAGGAAGGAAGGAAGGAAGGAAGGAAGGAAGGAAGGAAGGAAGGAAGGGAAGATGAGTGACTTCCAGCCCCCTGGATATTATCAAGACTACAAACTTCCTAACAGAGTTCCTGATTTTTAACGGATCACAAAGTTCTTGGATGACTTCACAATATTGCATAAGAGAAGGCTTCAGACCCATATTTTATTTACGACCTTTCGCTAAGCTCTTCTGTTCTCGCCACCTCCTTCTGCTCCCCCTCTCTCTCCCCCCATCCTAGAATTACATGTACTTTTAAAAGCTCCCTGGGTAATTTGCTCCATTCCTGTGATGACCTAGGCTGGATCCCAAGTGTCTTACGATACAATAAAATTGATTAGTTTTAAAGGTTCCAGGAATGTTTCTCCGTGCGTCTCTCTCTCTCTCTCTCTCTCTCTCTCTCTCTCTCTCTCTCTCTCTGTTACTGAAGTGGAAGGAAAACAAATCCTTGGCCATTTTCATTTATTTTTCATTTCCAAATTTTGCAACCCTTTGATCCCAGTACTTCCATTTATTCCATTTATAATTCGTTCTGCCCCATGCTGTATCCCTTGCTAAACTGCAGCCATTTCAAAGGACACATTGTGTGCACACACATTCCAAGCAATCTCTGGTGTGACCAAGGCTAATGTTCATCAGATCGCTTGTCTGATATTTTATTACGATAGTGGAAGTTGTAAAAGCAGAGTAATCCTCGATTTACAACCATTTGTCCATAGTTACAACGGCCCTTAAAAAAGTGACTTATGACCATTTTTCACACTTGTTTCACAGATGTTGAGACTCTAGAAAGAGTACAGAGAAGAGCGACAAAGATGATTAGGGGACTGGAGGCTAAAGCATATCAGGAACGTTTGCTGGAATTGGGTATGTCTAGTTTAATGAAAAGAAGGACTAGGGGTGACATGATAGCAGTATTCTAATATCTCAGGGGTTGCCACAAAGAAGAGGGAGTCAAGCTATTCTCCAAAGCGCCTGAAGGCAGGACAAGAAGCAATGGATGGAAACTAGTCAAGGAGAGAAGCAACCTAGAACTAAGGAGAAACTTCCTGACAGTTAGAACAATTAATCAGTGGAACAACCTGCCTCCAGAAGCGGTGAATGCTCCAACACTGGAAGTTTTTAAGAAGAGACTGGACAGCCATTTGTCTGAAATGGTATAGGGTTTCCTGCCTGAGCAGGGGGTTAGACTAGATGACCTCCAAGGTCGCTTCCAACTTTATTATTATTATTATTACTTACATGATCAAAATTCGGTCGCTTGGCAAGGGACTCATATTTATGATGGTTGCGGGTCACGTGATCCCCTTTTGCCACCTTCTGACAAGCAAAGTCAAGGAGGAAGCCAGAGTCACTTCACAACCGGATTACTAATTGAACAACTGCAATAATTCACTTAAGAAATGTGGCAAAAAAAAAAAGTTGTAAAATGGGCCAAAATTAACAACTGTTTCGCTGAGCAATGGAAATTTTGGGCTCACTTGTGTCATAAGTTGAGAACCGCCTGTGGTCTTTCTCAACGACCAAAATTCTTCCAAACCAACTAAAATTTGTTTTAGTTTTTAAAGTCGAACCCAGGGGTAGGCAACCTTGGCTCTTTTATGACTCGTGGACTTCAACTCCCAGAATTCCTGAGCCAGCCTGGCTCAGCTTGGAAACCTCTCCCTTTCCCCTCAGCATGGCTGGCTCAGGAATTCTGGGAGTTGAAGTCCATGAGTCATAAAGCGGCCTAGGCCTAGGCCAGAGGTAGGTAACCTTGGCTCTTTTATGACTCGTGGACTTCAACTCCCAGAATTCCTGAGCCAGCATGGCTCAGCTTGGAAACCTCTCCCTTTCCCCTCAGCATGGCTGGCTCAGGAATTCTGGGAGTTGAAGTCCACGAGTCATAAAAGAGCCGAGGTTGCCTAACCCGGGACTCTAACCTAAGCAGTTAGACTCTTATATTAAGGTCAATCGCCCTTCTTTGCTTTTTGTAACCACACTGAGGTTATTGCACAATCATTTAGGGAGAAGGTACTGTAGCAATACACAATAGGGTTTTGCCAAGTGTCAAGCAGGGATCAGCTGTCCACATAACTGGTTCTTTTGGATCCAGAGACGAATTGAACACAGGGAATTTAAGCTTTATGATTAGGGCAAGCAAACAGAGTTCAAAGCCTAACATAAAAAGCAGACATACCAAGCAAGAGGATGCTCAAATCTCTTACAGGCTGTCAGGAGTTACTTAACAACAACAGCAGAGAATGCCCCAAAGGGTATTTTCAACAGTAGGTTAAAAGCTACCCCTGATAACAACAACCCTGCAGTTTTTATCAAAACCTGACACCAGGACTTCATGATCCTTGCTATGCTGAGGAGAATGCAAGATTTGATTTAGTAGCTCAAGGCTGAACTGTGAGTTCCTTGGTGCACTCTGAACGTGGTTATTTTCTTGCAGACATTTCATCACCCGACTAGGTAACATCATCCATGCTAGAAGGGAGTGGGGAGGAGGGGGGGAATGACTGTGGGGTCTTTGTGAACTTGGTTGCTGTCCTGCAGACATTTCATTACCCAACTAGGCAACATCATCAGTACTAGAAGGGAGTGGAGTTTGAGGAGAGGAGGAAGAGGAGGATTGTGGGGTCCTTGGTGCTCTCTGAGCTGGGTTGTTTTCCTGCAGATGTTTCATTATCCAACTGGGTAACAATACTAGAAGGGAGGGAGGGAGGGAGGAAGAGAAGAAAGACTGTGGGGTGCTTGGTGCTCTCTGAGCTTGGTTATTTTCTTGCAGATATTTTATTACCCAACTAGGGAACATCAGTGCTAGAAGGG